>ML777626.1:864760-882387 GCA_009831015.1 Picea engelmannii | reverse complement strand
TCATATATATATATATATATATAATCTATATAGTTGAATTATTTTACTATATATGTAATATTTTTTAAGAGAATTTATTTTGATTTTGATTAAAAAATAATTATAAAACAAAATTCTTGAAAAATAGAAAATAAAATATATTAAAATTTTGCATTTAGATATTTCTAATTTCTTATTAGTCATTAATATTATAAATTTAAAAATATAAATTTATTACAATTTTGAAATTAAATATTTTTAATTTTTATTAATAATTAATAAAATAAGTAAAAATAAATCAAAATAGCTTATAACTCTATGTACGATATAGAGGAAGAAAACGTAATCAAATGCAAATACCTCTTCATATTGGAGCGTCGAGCTATTCAAATTTGAAACCTTCAATGTCACTGAGAATTTCTTTTATCTCTTCTAGACAGACATCTCTTATAGACATTTCATTGTAATTTGTGCCCTCCAAAAGAAATATAATTTGGCTTCTAACCTATTCAAAATGAAGCGATATTTACTTTCGTAACTTTAGAATGAAAAGATTATTACAATTATTTAAATCAATATTTAACTTCAAATTTTTTAAAATGATTTAAAATTTGATTTCAAAATTAATAAGGATTATTGATTAAATCTAAATAAAATAATAATTTATTAATTTAAAGAGAATATTTAAGGTACTTTTACCATGAATTTGAATATGATGTAAAATATATAAATTTTTATTTATAGAAATTGTGAATAACTATGTGAAATTTTCGTTTTTCTAAGAGTTTTTTAGCAAAATATAATGCATATGGATATATTTGTTACTACAGGTGTTGAGTACCTTAAGGTTGGAATTTTATTCCAAAAAATTCTATAATTGGAGAACCAAGTTTTGTAGTGGAATGCATTTTTTCAAAATTTGTCATAATAATTGTATATATTTTTTAAATTATGAAAGTCAATATATCTTTGAAATTACAATGCCTTCTTCTTTAGTGCATGTTACCGGGGTCTTAACATTATCATTTTTTTTTTTAAGATTGTAGATATAGGAAAATGATTAAGCTAACAAAAAATTATAGGATAAATAAAACAAGTATGTATTTTAGTATTATCAAAAATAACACACACACACACACACACACACACATATATAAATATATATATATTTGGAATGTGCATAGACACTCTATTATGTAGTTTCATTAACAACGGATTTGTGTAGCCTCTGGAAATATAATGTCACAAAAAGAGATCTACAGACATTGAAAATTTTTAAGCTTTGACAAATACAACTAGAAATCAATGTTATCTATTGTGTAGACAAATAAAAGCCTACAATATATATAGGTTACATGAAGACATTTTATATAGTGGGATGATTGATCTACATTTGATCAACAATGGAGTATAACATCGCTTGGAACCAAAATAATCTAGACACACTTTTGGTCATAAAATAAATATAGTAACTCAGTCAACAAGATGCAACTTGTAGCAATGTGCACATGGAAACTTGTTCCCAAGTGTCACTTAAATATGCACCCATATTCAAGTGTTTTCACACTTTGTCCTATCTTATTGAAGGGCGACCATTAATTCATTTCACTTCATTCCAACCCAACGACACATTCCCATTCATGTTACTTAATTTTCTAGAATAAATGTATCACTATTGGGTCAATCCCTTGTTCAATTATATACCAACTTTTGGGCTATTTTTCCATTATCACATTGCTTCATTTCCATTCATGCTTCCTAGGTGTTGTTACACCTCATATGGAAAGAGGTTCCACTTGATTCAGATTTTATGACAAGAATGAAATGAATACAGATTATTATTATTCTTAACACAGAAACAATAAAAATGGTTTATGTTCAATGACAAATTGTGATGAAATTGTAACATGCAATGGAAAACAAGCTTGCTAGAATGGTGGTGGTTTATCTATGAGAAGAGATGTGACGATTGTGCTCATTTGCAGGAAGATGGTTACAATGAGGCTCTCCAAGCCTTTTTACAATAAAAAGGAATGGAAAACCCTAGACATTCAAAAACCTAACCCTAGGAGATGAAACACCAAAAGTCATGTGGGCCCCGTTGGGATAAGTTAGTAAATCAACTTCTCGAGGTCGTAACTTTTGCATATGAACTTCATTTTAGGTGCACGATAGCCCGTTGGAGAGGTATATCCAAGGAATACACATGTTTTCATCAGAATCTAACTCTTTCTACAATATGATTGTGACAAAACCTAAGAACGTTTTTTAGGGACTCAAAATGGCCCTGTAAGTCAGGGACCCAAAACTAAAAAAAAAACTGTCAAACTGGAAAAATGCCAAAATGAGCTAGTTGGAATAGGTGGGAGGCCACTAACATCCATATGGATCAATCCTCCTCCCACAGGAAGGAATGGCCTCCATTGTGTTGAGTTCCCCCATTAAATGATGAAATGTTTGTTGAATTTGGCCGCAGGTGAGCCACTTGCCTTGGTATAGGAGTTTCCCTACTTTGACAACTTGATAAAGCTGGATCCCTTGCTAGCGAGTTCCCTTAACATGTGTGTCCAAAATTTGGTCATTGGTTTCCTATTGCATGCAGTCATTGTTGAGCTACATTGGTGTCAACTATTTTTCTATCTCTGAGGTTTCCAATAATGGTGGGAAATATGGTCGAAGGAGATTCACGTTGAACATTGGGTGTAGGACAAGGAAATGGGGAATGTCGAGATCAAAATAATTGTCACCCACAACCTTGATGATTGTGTAGTGTCCATAACAGAGTGGGAGAATCTTTCAATGGGGCCCTATAATGCATTCTTTCTACAAGTGAAACCACACTTTGTCTCTCACATAAAACTTATGTGGTACCTAGTGTTAATCATGGCGCTGCTTGTACTTGGATTCAGAATTATGTAAAATATATTGAACCTATTGGTGTATGTGTTGGATCCACTCAAGGAACTTGAAATCTTTTTCAGCTTCATCTGGAGTAGGTGATGAGTTAGTCGGGGTGGTCGCAAGGGGTAGTGCAACATCCATGGGACCCAATGGTTGGAATCCCAACCCGACCTAAAAGGGACTGTGTTAGAATGAGTTATGTAAGGATCGGTTGTAGATATATTGAACATAGTGAAGAATCTCATCACATGTGTGGGGGTGCTTGGAATTGTACATGTGCAGGATATGCATGATCATCTGATGGGTGACCTAAGTTTGTCCATCTTTTTGGGGGTGGAAGGTAGTGGATTTGTTGACCTTGGTCTCTAGCAATAACCAGAGGCTTGAAAAAAATGTGTTGAGGAACCAAATGTCTCGATATGAGACAATTATTTTTCGGATTCCAAAATGTACTCATACTTGTTCAAAGAAGAGATTGGAAATGTCCTCTATTGAGTAGTGAAAAAGGTACAAATATTCTCCTTATTGTTATGGTTTATGATACATTCTTGATTGACTTTTCCATTAATTAGAAGTAATTAGGAAAACAAATGATTAAAAAGCCTTCTAGAAATGTTATTGAGTGATATTATATAATTTCTAAATTTTGGTTTGAATTGTTTGATTTTATTGCAGAAAATGAAAAATTGTTGTTACCTCAAGATGATTAAAGAGATCTTGAAAATACGTATTGCTGAAGATCGAAGGAATTAAGCATACAACAGTTTAGAAGAAGATTGACTCTTTATTTTGTAATATTTATAAATAGTAAAAGCAATCCTGAGGACCTCTCGATCCTCAGGATAGCTTAATTTACTCATGACATTGTAATATATAGAGGATGATGAACAATAGAGAGATATCCAAGAAATTTATCCAGGCATTTAGATCTTTGAATAACTTTGTACAAGTAGTTCATTGTAAATGATTTACTAGTTATGGAATTAATGAAAGCCTTGAGCGTTTTGATTATCTTTGCATACTGAGTTTTTAGCAACAATATCTTCTGAAGACCACGAGCCCAGTCAGAAGGAATTATTTTATCATTGGTAATTGTATCAATTCCATTTTAATTTGTGATTTGAATTTCCTTGCAACAGTTAAGATAAATTCATGAGTGTATTGATTATTTATAAATTGGTTATTTTGTTTAATTATAGAGGATAGATGTTTCATTTGAAGGTTATCGACTATTGTTCAATTTCCAATTGTTGTTAGTTTATTTTTTGATAGTTCCTTGCATTTTCACATACGTTGTTCCTTTTATTAAATTAGCATTTGTTGTTCCTTTCGCTTAAATTCACATTTGTTGTTCCTTCTCAATTTTACAGTATTTTGTTGTTCTTTTCCAGCAGATTAAATAATCATTGATAGATTGATTCATTAAGTGTTTTCACAGATTAAATTATTGTTTATTAGTTATATGAATTGAACAAATTGATTGATGTTTTAATTCGCAGTGAGTTAGTGATTAGATTAAAATTTTGTTGAGTGAATTCTTAGTTTCAAATTTTTTAATGAATGTGTGAGGAACTTGATCATTGATAAACTCAGACTACATGATTTTAACCTCTACAACTATCTGCATAGACTTTGCTAATATTCTTGAAAGAAAATATGAATCCTCGGTTGATATATTAATGTCAAAATAAGGTTATTTTTAGAACATATTTAGATACCAACAATTTGGCATCGTTGTCGGGGAGAATGTTAAAGATAGCATAGGTTGCATCTCTGGAGGATGAGGTATTGAAAACAAAAGATAAGAAACTACGTAGGTAACCAGTAAAATGATTGTGCCAACACCTACCTTCAGTTGATGCATAGAGGTTATATATGTTCTTAGAATTTTGTGTGAGTGTGTATGACTAAGAAGAAAGAACTTGAAAAATTAAAACCCCCACCAAAAACTTCAAAATCCCAGGGCTCGGTGCCCCCTGGAAGGAGCAATTTAATAGAAGAAATTATGTGAAAAGTTTAATCTCAAGCCTCGGTTGGACCTCAGAAAGGAACCACATGAATCCATCAAGCAACAAATTCACCAACTGCAGTTGATGCTAAGGTTCATAGTGGAACTGAAGGGACTGAGCAAAGTTTCCAAAATACACATACTCCGCCTCTCAGTCCTTTAGATGAGGGAAATTCTTTTAATTTGGAAGAAGGAGAAGGGGCGACTAGTGGAATTGCTGAGGAAAAACCACCACCACCTGAACCTGGATCTCCTGTGATTTTGATAGGAGAAGAAACACCTGAAATGCCAGATATAGGCAGCGTGAACACTCAGACCAAGAAATCTCTGAAGGTTATTGGCATATTTTCAACCAAATGGTATAGCCAAATAAATCGCGGACCTAGACTTCCACTTTGGAATATCCTATAGTTAATCTAGTTTCTAATGCCCCAAAGAAATCCATTCCACTGCAAAATATTCCAACCTTTTATGGATTGATATTAGAGGACCCTGATGCATTCTTATTCAAGTTATATGTACTGTGTAGAGGCTATCAATACACCTATGAACCCCATAAACTGAAAATATTTCCTTCCACCTTGAAAGGAGAAGCTTTATGATGGCATATGCAACTAGGAGGAGGAACCATAAATTCATGGGATGAAATGAAACAAGTCTTCCTTACAAAATATCAATATTACTGTAGAACCAGGGATCTAAAAGATGAAAATTTTAAAATGACTACAAAAGAAAATTAAATATTAGAAGAATATATCGAACTGTTTAAATATAACTTGCAGAGATCACCATATGGTACACTCCCAGGTGAAGTACTTAAAGCCACTCTAATAAAAGGTATGCAGGATGAATGGGTAGAAACAATGAATTTAATGGGAAAAGGTGATATTTATCAAGAAACTTATGACAACATTGTCCAATTGTGCATCAGGTGTTCACGAGGAAGTACAAAAACCATATCAAGAATATAAGCCCCCATCACCAAAAGTAGTAACATTACTAGAGGGAGCGTCACCCGAGCAAAAGTTGGTAATATTTTAGAAAATTTTAAAATTGCCATTTTGAGTACTCTGACTACACAATTGGATGCTCTACAGACTAAACAACAACAAGCAAAAGCCGAAAATTCATTAGCCATATTTTTCCACCAATGCAGAAGAAAACATGGTCGAATGGAATGTCCCTTGGATGTGGTTTGGATTTGCACCATATGTGCCAAATACCATGCGATAGAGAAATGTCCATAAGTCACAAGACTAAAATTTGTTGTTAAATAAGTAGAAGAAGAAACAAAACCAGTATATCTGATGGGTCAGCATCGCCAATGGCAGGCTCATCCCCCAGGTACACTACAAGATTCCTCTTATTTATTTTCTTGGTAGTATAATCAACAAAATAATTCCGAAAACACATGGCATGGCCAACCATTTGCTAACCCCACATGACAATCCAAGCAATATCCGACTGCAACCTGGCTAAATCAACTAGCTGCAAATCCCACCTAGCCAAATCAACCAGCTGCAAATCCCACCTGGCCTAACTTGCAATACCCTACCCCATCTTGGAAGAATTCAAATAATAACCCCTATCCTTCACAGTGGACTAACACAGCTTCGCAAGCCCTCAATTGGAATCAAAATTGGTAGCACCCCATGGAAATGACCAATCAACCCATGAGGATGGATCCTGAAGAAAAATCCACTTTACAAGCCCCAATTCAATTACCCCAGAACCCTCAACCTCAAATGCATCCTCAATTACCAGCTCAACCCAACCCAAATCCTAATAATAGACCAACCCATCTCGTGCAGAGTGTTGAGAATTTGAAGGGGGAAATCAACTCTGTAGGGTGCAACGAACTATGGTTGAGGCCAGGGCGCATAATTTATCTTGAAGAAAGTAACATTCACAAAGAGTGGGAGAATGAGAATAATATAAAACCAACAATAAAACCCTCGAGTGTGGTCATAACAGAAGAAGCAGAACAGGGGGAAAACACAGTTGAGCAACAAAATTCCAATGAAGACGTAATTCCTCCTCCCCCGGGCTGCTTCTCGAGAGGCTAATGATAGAAAAACCATTTGTATATCCTAATTTTGATATCATCGGGGAACTAAAGAATGAATATGATAATATCCCACTCCTACAGGCTCTACAAGACATCTGAATTTATGCAAAAACAATTAAAGAATTGTGTGGGAAGAGGCCTGTCAAGAAAGCTAAAAATCCATCTATTGTTCACGTGGTAGGAGATTTGCCCGAAATTATTCTAGACAAGCAAGAGTTGGTCAAGTATAAAGACCTAGGGAATCCTGTGGTAACAATTCTGATGCAGGGTTGTTTTTTTCCAAATAGACTAGTGGATTTGGGGGCATTCATTAACATTCTGACCATCAAGACTTGTAAAATCTTGGGTATCACCTCCTTTGAACCTACTTCGATTATGTTAGAAATAAATGATAGATCAGTGGTTAAACCAGTCAACACATTACAAGATATAGAAAGTTTGGTTGAATATTGGGAACACCCAACTGATTTCCTTATTATCAACCCAAGAAGTAGACTCGATCAACACCCATTGATATTGGGAAGACCATGGATCTTAGCAGTAGATGCATACATAGGATGTCGCACAGGAAACATGACAATTGCTAGAGGAATTGCTACAAAAAACCTTACCTTATATTCTCCAACTAAATTAAGTCTTACTATTATACATCAGTAGTTTCAACCACCTTGATATCCAAAAGAAAACCTACGACCTCCTCTCACACTGGAAGTAAATATTGGGCTCAAAAACCAACTAGAAGATGATGTGATCGGTAGCTTCATTAATAACCCAACAGTTATAGGAAATCCAACATATCAAATGATAAAAGTTATTTTAGATAATGAAGCACAGGGAGATCCCTTGAAAGAAATGATGGAGCAACATATTCCCACTACTGTTGTCCATAAAAACATTTAGTTGAAATTGCACCATAGAGGTTTTTGAATATTAATTCTAATATGACTGAGCAACAAGAACAAGAAATTCTTCCACGTCGAGACTACCTTCATACATTGGGAATTCCATTTTTTCTCTCATTCCAAAATTGAAAACAACTCTCACTAATTGCTCATCTATTGGTTGTTCTCCCACAACTTCTTCTACTTCAAAATATTCACTATCAACTTCATTGATATCACCATCCTCAGGTTCTCTTCTCTGCATTGTCTCCATAGTGTCTAACATCATACAAAGTTTTATCATCTCCTCTTCCATGGATGCTTTTACCACCGGTCTCTCTCCGTGTCTCCTTGGTGGCATGATTCCAAATTATATTTTCACCACTTGATGATACCGTACAATTCTCCCTCTTTTTCCTTCAGTTCACAGAAAAAGTGATGCTCTGATAACACTTGACGCAAAGCCCCACCACCTCCTAGGGCTCACACAACCTCCTGGTGTAGGATCATTCAAACTAAGGAGATGAATTATCTCGCAGACTCTTGGTGAGCCCTCAAAACTATGTGCCACAGACCACGTAAATTCCAAATTGTGAGGGTCTTATCAAGTCATTGGAGAAATTCATGCTACCTCATGCCAAGTCCATGGGATAAAACCCTTAAATGGAGGGAATTATGGCACTTCAAAACTCCAAACTTTGAGATTCCTCACAAAAAGATTATTCAAATCATGAATTCACGAACTTCAAAGTCAAGAATCGAACTACTAATGCTTGCTTCAAATCAACGGTGGATCTACACTTCACGCTTTGGGATTCAGATTATTCCATAGCTCAATACGTTAGATCCTTGAGAGTATGAAAGTCATGAACTCATGAAGAATTTCAATCAATGGTCCACGCATCCACATAATTGAATGGTTTGGATTGACTCTAGTCTTCGAGAGTTTTCAACCCAAGAAAACTTACATTTTGTTTCCTCTAGAGTACCAGATCTCCGAACTCTGAGATTTTTCAACAAGTGGATCTTCACGCCAATGTCTAGGATTAATTTTTGACTTTCGAACTTCCGGAGTTTCACACCCTCTTATTATCACACCCCAATATGTAGACACTTGTTCTCACAAAGGGACGGTCTAGATTCACTCTAGTTCTGGGACTTTGGAAAACTTATTTCCTTTTCTCCTAAACATGGAAAACCTCTGAAATCTCGAATTCTGAAGGACTTCGAGGGTTAAACCCTGCACTACTCCTCTAGATATGATAGCTACAAGAGAAACCTTGGAGCACATAGGTGTGTCTTGAAGAGCATGTCACATAATAAAATGTGATTAATAAAAAACTAGAAGGCTTAGAAAATAAAATTAAAATACCTAGACTTTGTTAGAAAGAAAAGTCAATTAATTATTAAATTATAAACAAGAAAATAACAAAGAGTCTAAGTCTAAATAGGTTTTTATAAGTAAACCATATAAAATGAAATAAAATAATTAGACTAACAATTTAATTGAATGAAGAAATAAGAATAAACTTGGGTAAATTTACATGTGTGGATGAAAATAATAAAAATTATTTATAAATAAAAAGAAAATAAAACATGAGAGAATAGGTGGTCACATTGAGTATCATCACTAATCGTAACTAAAAGAAGACTCTTAATCCAACTCAAAATAGGATCTAGTTAGGAAACACAAATTAAATGAGGGATTGGGGAACTAACGTACAATTAAGAACATAAATAGGAGCACATTGGGGAATGTGAAGGAAAATGCCTAAATAAATAAAATAAAAAGGGAAATTACTTGTGCAACTTGGGGAGAGTGTGTCACATGTAGTGGGTGAATAATAGTTTAATTAAAGTATTAAAAATTAAATATTTGTGCATGAGGAGAGTGTGTCACATGTAGTGGGTGGATAATCGTTTAATTAAAGTGTTAAAAATTAAATATTTGTGCATGAGGAAATGTGTCAATGAAGATTTTCTATAAAATAATTGGAGAGAAAGGGAGAGGGGATCTCACTTTTGTTAGTATTGTTATGCTTCCAAATTTTTTCTTGAATATGTTTTACTTGTGAGAGTTGGGTTCTAATACTAGAACAGAGTGGAAGCTCTTGACAAGTTTTGAGTGTTATTGGTTTTTTGTTTTTGTGTGTGGCCCCTTTGTGAGGATAAGGGGAAAGAAGAGTATCCCTAGCATTGACTGTGAGGTATCGATGAAGGTTTGGATTAGCAAAAGAAAAGAAAACCCTTCAAATAAAGATTGATGTCAAGCATCAATCACCTGGGTCAAAATATTTTATGTGTAATTTATATTGTATAGCATAGTATGAATTCATATACCAATCTTTCTATGATCGATCTGATTATAGTCATAAAATGTGTATTATTGATGTAACATGTTGAATATATAATTCACTAAAACAAAATGTGTATATATTAATATAAGATGTTGAATATATAATTCACTTGCATTGAAAATTTAATGATTTTACATATGACTAACTAAATTTTTGTTGAAGATACATCTTAATATTATTGGATCATCATGAAATCAAATCAATTTTAAAGAAGAATAATCTCTGCAATAGATTCTCAAAGTACGACTAGTTCTTAGAAATTGTGTATATTAAATCGATTCCATTTACGCCATTCTGGATTGACTTTATAAAAGAGATTGTGTAATGAGTCCTTCCTTCAAAGATTTGTTGGATTATTCTATTTTAAAAATCATGTTCTTAACAAATAAGACGGTAATGTCGACATTATCTAACATTCGAGAGTCATAACTAAACTGTAAGGTTGGAATATAGAAACTTCTATCCAACAAATCGACCGTGTCTTGGTTGATTGCCAAATTTTAAAACTAATCAGGGAAACACTAGTAAAGTTAATAATTAGTGAACCATCTTGTTAAAATTATGTAACGACAAGTCTTTAGATCGAATAGTAGAGGGAAGTCCTTCTCTACTCATAATCTTTTCTAGGTTAGGAAAATATTTACGTGACAAATAAAGTTTTAATTCTGAAGGTCTTAGTAGAAGTGTAAGTTTCTAATCCCTTGCTGCGAATAGTTTTTCTTTAGAGAACCGATCGGGATATGCAAACTGTATGAATTTTACCTCTACGTAACCCAATTCTTAATTCGACGATAGACCTTGAATCCTCGCTAATCCTGGAAATGAAATCGTAGTAAGGGGTTGGGATAGATTGGTGTTACGAAATAGTTGATTTGGATTTAACTCCTATCAAAATGTTCTTAACGAAGAAAATCGTCCTTAGTGTCCATGTATAGATCAATTTCTTTGGTAGTGACTACCTGCTAAGGTAGAATTTTAAATCCGTCATTATTTTGAATTCATCTCCTTACCTTCCACTTAACGGATAATCCAATTGTCAACTATTGAAATTCCTTAATTAATGTATTGAAAATCCTTGGATGTGAATACAGGGAGGTTGTGTTGTCATTTTTTTTATCTTGAAATTCACCTCTTGACTTTTATCGACTGAGAATTTTGCTACCACATATCGTTGTTGGAGTACATTTCTCCCATAATGAAGGTTGTATGGAGCCTTGGCTTGGAAGTTTCTATCTTCCCTGTACTGTAAAATTTAGTTAACGTACATGTCCTTTATAATTTTATTGTCAATCTGTCTGGAGTTAATTATTAAATTGGTACGCCGAGTATTACCATGACTCATAATTTAATGATACCAAGTTACTAAACACCTTGAGTACCCTCAACGCTAGTTAAGCATCAAACTAATTGATGTAGGAGGTAGAGTCATAGTAGAAATCCCGACTCTGGACTCTCGAAGCTCTCGAAGGGTGTTAGTGTAGAAAACGAGAGATAAAAGAAGACTGAGAGGTCAACTTAAGAAAAATCGTTAATGCAGTTGTTTGCTTGGGACCATCTAAGGTTTCCTCTGTTGTCATTTAAATCGAACCGAGAATTCCTAGGACCATATAATGTTTCCTCTGTTATCATTTAAACAGACCCGAGAATTCCTATTTTTGAGAATTCCTACTCTAGCCCAATTTTTTTGGCCAATACAAATCGTATTATAACTGCAAGTACAAAATCTGATAATACTCTCATATTATAACTGCAACTACAATTTATACGCCATGCGTAGCCTGTAAGTCGCTGAGAAGAGGTTGTACATAGGAATGTATTTTTGCTACTTACTTCCCGCGAGAAGAGCCAGAGAAGTTTGTCTGTGTCCATAGAGTTTTTGGAGCCAGCAATGTCAACAAATGTTGTAGGTTCGAAATTTTCCTCTCCTCTTGCCACATCCTTCTGTGTTTTCATCCATCGAGAATATTATCAAATTTTGTAATTGCAGTTATAATATGAGTATTATCAGATTTTGTAGTTGCAGTTATAATATGGAGCTAATTAATGAAATATATTGATATCAGCCGTATGTTTCGTCTCTCATTGCGCTATTCCAAATATTTCTCAGCATAGTGAATTTCGATCAAACTGCACTTTAATTTCTTGGTACTATGTAACATTTATATTTATGTTAATTTTAGATTTGTTAATTAGTATTTTTTCCAAATATCTCTCAGCATAGTGAATTTCGATCAAACTGCACTTTAATTTCTTGGTACTATGTAACATTTATATTTATGTTAATTTTAAATTTGTTAGTTAGTATTTAAAAAATTATGAGGTACATGAATCTATGATCAGTAATGTGAAAACAAACACATTCAAGTTTTTCCAAAGCATGAAAAAACAATTTTTTTCCTAAAACCTCTAAAACTATGATTGCTTATGTATAATTACATAAATTACAAAAAAAAAAAAATTAACTTGTAAGACTTTTTGGTTTCTGGTAATGTGACTAGGAGATAAAACAGCTGAAACAGATAACTACTCCCCTAAGTAAACTTTATTTCTAATCTCAACTAACAGATACATATAATGGGCAATGCTTATGAAAAAAATCATTTTTAATTTGTAAGACATTTTTGTTTCTGGTAATGCAACTAGGAGTTAAAACTAAAAACAAAAATAAAAAAATAAACACAAATTGAAGCTATATGATTAAATTTTTATATTATTATAAAAATATCATTTTCAAAGCTTCAAAATATGATTAACCCTCTTCATACCTTCCATCACACAAATCGATCCCTCCAATAAATCTCATCATCCTCCTCTACTCTGATAAAGCTCATGATCCTCCAGATAAAATATGCAAAACAAACAACACGGTGAGGCTATGCTCACTTCTATATTATTAAATGAAGACGGATTACATCCTTATATAAGAAAAGACTCTATCGAGTCAGTTACATGAAACCAAAGACAACTAGACTCTCAACTATGAACTAACTCTTAACATGCCTACAACTGACTCTCACAACGGAAGCTTATAATTGGTGCTTATAACTGACGCTTACTCGATTATTTCAATGCCTCCCCCTTAATGGAGAACGGATTGAATTATACATCTAACATCTCCCTAAACAATTCAAACCTAATCTTTCCAAGAGGCTTAGTGAAAATATCAGCAACATTTTCACTAGTATGACAATACACAAGAGTTATTTCATTTGACTGCAATTTTTCTCTAACAAAATGATACTGAGCTTCAACATTCTTTTTCCTTGCATGAAAAATAAGATTCTTCGCAATATTGATTGAACTTTGATTATCACATCTGATCATCGTAGGTTCCTTTTGTTCTTCTCCAACATCTTGAAGAAGTCTTCTTAGCCAAACAGCTTCACAAGTTGTTGCACACAAGGCTTTATATTCTTCTTCAGTAGAAGACAAAGATATAGTATGTTGTTTTTTACTGCTCCATGAAACAACCCCAGATCCAATGTTAAACACATATCCAGTGGTTTATCTGAGAACTGCCTTTGTTGCATTCTAATGGCTTTCATGAGGTTTCACCATGAACTGACTTAACACAATCACAGAATATGAAATATCAGGTCTGGTTGTGGTGAGATAATTCAGACTACCCACCATCTATCTATACACAGTGACATTCACCTCCTTTGAACCATCATCACAAGAAAGTTTCACATTTTGTTGCATGGGAACAGTAGAAGACTTACACTAATAATTTTAAATCTCTTAAGTATTTCTCTGATATACTTACTCTGACAAACAAAAGTTTGGCCTGCATTTCTCCAAACTTCAAGACCTAGGCAGTAATGTAACTCACCAAGATCTTTCATTTCAAATACCTTTGACAACTACTCCTTGATTCCATCAATTAACTTCTCTGCATTTACTGTAATTATTAAATCATAAACATATAATCAAATCAATACTATATACCCCTGTTCATCAAATTTGGTATACAGATTTGAATCACTTTTGCTCTTCATAAAACCCTGTTGAAGAAAGAAAGAGTCTGTCTTTTCATACCATGACCTAGGTGCATGTTTTAGTCCATACAATGCTTTCTTTAACTTACACACTAAGTGTTCTTGCCCCTTTTCAAAAAACCCTTCAGGTTGAGTAAGGTAAACCTCTTCCTTTAAATCACCATTCAAAAATGAAGATTTAACATCTAATTGATGCAGCTTCCAATGGTACTTTGTAGCTAAAGAAATTAATATTATGATAGTATTCAATTTAGCTACTGGTGCAAATGTTTCAACATAATCAATACCTTTTGTTTGTGAATACCTCTTTGCCACCAGTCTAGACTTATACTTATCTATACTACCATCTGATGTAAACTTGGGTTTGTATATCCATTTGCATCCAATGGGCTTCTTATGTTTAGGCAATTCAGTCAATTCCCAAGTATTGTTTTTCATTATAGATTCATATTCTTCCTCCATTGAATTTTTCCATTCATCATGTTCATTAGCTTCATCAAAACTCATGGGTTCTATGCCATTTGAAATGCTACTCATTAGGGCATAGTCTTTATACCTCTCAGGAATTCGAATCTGTCTTGAAGATCTTCTCAACTGATTATCTTCCTCCCCACTTTGTGAAGATCTGTCTTCACCTCTAGGTGAACTGTGACTGCTTGAATTGTCCATATCACTGAGTCCTTCTTGTTGTCATTGTTGTTGTCACTGTGGGGATGGTTGTTACTGTGTGGGTTGTTTTTGTTGATGTTGTTGTTCTTCTTCTTTAACTCCTTCATCAAGATGTCTCTGCCATTCCTCATGACTATTGTCGTCATGATTTCCTTCTTCCTCCTCATGAAAAAGTACATCTCTACTTGCAAATACTTTGTGAGTAGTAGGATCAAACAATTTGTATGCTTTAAATTCAAAATAGTACCCAATGAAAATACATTTAATGACTTTAGCATCCAATTTCCTCATATTCTCCTTTGGAATATGAGCAAAAGCATTACACCCAAATACTTTCAAATTATGAACTGCAGGTTTGGAACCATTCAAGGCTTTGAAAGGAGTAACACTATCAAGACACCTTATTGGACTTCTATTCTTTAAATAAACTGCAGTATTTATGGCTTCAACCCAAAATGCATTTGAGAGATTCTTACATTTCATCATACCGCGTGCACACTCTACCAGAGTTATGTTTTTCCTTTCAGCGACTCTGTTTTGCTGTGGAGTGTGAGGTACTGTAAACTATTGTACTATTCCATTATCTTTGCAATATTTGTTTAAGTCCCCTAATTTACACTCTCCCCCTTGATCTGAACAGAGGATTTTGATGGATTTTCCTGTCTTCTTTTCCACCATGGTTCTGAATTCCTTAAAGTACTCGAAAACATCACTTTTTCGTTTGGAAGTAAACCCATGTGTATTTCGTGCAATCATCAATAAATAATAGAAAGTAAAATGCACCTCCTAAAGACCTAGTCTGCATAGGCCCACAAACATCAGTATGCACAAGATCTAACACATCTCTCTTTTTCTTATTAGGACTAGAGGAGAATTCATCTATGTGCATCTTTCCTAATGCACATCCATAAAAAACAACCTTCTCATTCTTTAACATGGGAAGTCCTTCAACCATATTCTTTTTCTGTAATAACAATAAATCAGGATGATTGATGTGTCCATACCTTTGATGCCAAAGAATCTCTGTTGGCATAGCTGCAGAAGTCAGTGCATGGTGTGCTTTGCTGGTAACATCAAGTTTGTATAGGTCTCCTGTTCTGACTCCCGTTGCAACAGTTTGGAAGTGGTTCAGTAGATCCTTCACTATGCAATAATTCTTGAAGAATTCAAGCTTCAAGTTCTAATCTGTAATGGTGGACACAGAGATCAATTTTTTCCTTATTCCTGGCACATACAACACATTGCGAATGTGATAAACAATACCATTTGACAATTTCACAGGAATGTCTCCATATCCCTTGATCTGATGAGCGCAATCATCTCCAAGATATATGTTGGGACCATTCTGTGTTTCTTTAAAATTAGCATACCAATTTTTATTACAAGTCATATGTATCGATGCTTCGGAATCCACAAACCAGGTATCAGAATCATTCGTTTCAGCAGATAAAGCAGTGTTAGACACAAACAACCTAAGATCCCGTGAGTCAAAATTTGGGTTTTCATCAATATAATCACTAGCAATAAATAATCTGAGATCTTGATTTGAAGATTTTTCTACATAATGACCTGACTGTGTTCTTGGTTTATTCCTAGCCTCATCACTTTTCTTCTTATGAAATTCTTTAACAATATGTCCAGGTCGACCACAATAAAAACAACTCTTTGACTCATTCCTATCAGATTGCATACCTTGATTTGGAGGTTGTCTTCTCTGCACTGAACTTCCTCTCTTCCATGAACCACCTCTCTGCCATGAAATGCCTCCTCTGCCTCTTACTCATGATCTCCCTCTCGCAGATCTATTATTTGACCACAGTGTCAAATCTTTACTCGGAAGCTTCAGATTCCCACATCTCTCTTCCTCTTGCAGAGAAATACCTGTCAGTTCTTCAAACGTAGGAGGTTTTTCCCTTGTTGTGAGACCTATTATGAACATATGATAATCTTCTAGCATACCATTTAAGGTAATAGTGACCAGATCAGTGTTGGAAACAACTTCCCCTATATTTACTAGCTTGTCTTTCACCTCTTTAATACGACCCAAAAATGAACTAACAGATTCATTTCCATCCATCTTAATGCCTAGAAATTTAGTTTTTGGGAACAAAATGCGATTTGTGTTGCTAGTTTCATACAATGCTTTAAGCACTGTCCATGTTGCAGCAAAAGTTGTAGCATCTCTAATATGTGGAATTATGCTATCGTTAACAGACATGCGCACCAATACCTTTTCCTTGTTTTCGCAGCTCTCCCAATCTTGGATTTGTCCTATTGTCGCACCTGCAACCGCATCACGTTTCAGTTCAGTTCCCTTCACAATGTTCCAGACACCATAGCCTTCCATGAGCGTTTGCATATTAAATTTCCAGTTAATGAATTTCGAGCCATCTAACTTGTTGGCTTCGTTGAGGTAGGTCTCTACCAGAGGATTTGCCATCACTGCAATTTAGTCTCTGCAAGTAAATCACCAAGGATATGCAACTTTATGTCGCTCTGTCGTCGGATACCACCGATCCATCTCAATATTGGCTCTCAACTTTCAAACACAAAATCTCATAAATAATATTTTCTTGAATAAACTTTAATATCCACTTATACTTCAAAACTATCCACTTTGAATATGTTAAGGTCCTAACCCGCACATAGGTAGATAAATGTATTCGGATGTAATAAAGGTCAATATTAATAAGACCTTTCAATAAAATAGAATAAGGCGGATGTAAGAAGACCTAATAGAAGCTTCCGCTTCTAGAAGGATCTTCC
>ML777626.1:836905-850867 GCA_009831015.1 Picea engelmannii | reverse complement strand
CATTGACATTGGCTACCATATCAACACACTTGTTTCTATTTGAGGAAAGATTATTTCCCACTATGAACATATGACAAAATTCATCACAATATCCTAAGGCAACCACCTCGAAACTATCAATCATGTCCTTTACAACACATTGAACTACATAGAAAATTTTAGGGGTGAAATTTCGCCCATGGGAGAAACTAGAAGGCTTAAAATTTTGACTGGGAGAATTTTTTCCATAGAGGGGCCTGAGGGGTTTCATTATACATAGCCCCAAATTTATTTTAAAAAAATTATCTCTAAAACCCTTCACCCACAGGTATTTGGCAGAGGAGAGCAGACAAATGGATTTCACCTTCTAAAATTTGAACCATATATTTCCATTCGCCCCCATTTTCTGTTATTGGCAATTATTGGGAGGTATTTTTCCCAATTTCCTGTTAATGGCCATTATCTAGAGCTATTTCACCCCAATTTTCTATTGTTTGTAATTAAATTAGAAAGACCAGATACTTGTGTAGATAAATGTCAAGAGATAGCTTTAACAACAGATTCCCTAGGCGCGAGATAGAAGCTTATAACATCTTTTCCATTTCGAAAGTGTTTGATAATAAATATAATATGCCAGTATTCATGTTTCAAATATAGATAAAGATCCACTAGATCGTGATCAATATCCTCCTTTCTCATATACAGATCAAATTTTCAAACCAATTGAAGTGGAGTGGGTCTATTTGCACATGTTCCCAAAAGACCAGTTCCAACATAAGTTGGTAATACCTGGTAAGGAGGGTTGGGTATGAATGCCTATACACAAATTCTTGTAGGAAAGATAAAAGATTTAAGGATAACTAAGGTTTCAATAACAATAAGGTATCAAAGCTAAATTACCTTCTAACTAAGAAAAGAAATCAAGGAAAACTTAATAAACCATCAAGATACAATGTTAAACTATGACCCCACTTAGAACCCTAAGAAGGGTTAAATCTTATTAAATGAGGCATAAGGGTTCCATTGCTTCCCAACTCATCCTATGGAAAGGTAAGAGTAAAGCGATCTTAAGGAGAAAAAAGAGAAAAAGAGGATTGTCTTTCATCCCTAAGGTGAAGAGCGAGGAACATGTTTGGTGTCACTCCAAATTATAATAACAAAAAGGTGAGGATCAAGGATTCTAAAAGGGTAGCGACTATCCAGAGGGATAGAGTCAGGTTAAATTTATTTTTGATTCAACCACAAGGGATTCAATGCCCGACCAGATCCATTCAACTCAGCGCATACCTTAAACTCGGAATTCGATGGTAATGCATTGTTCTAAAGCTCTGGTAAACATACAGTCGGGCTCATAACTCAAAGTAGAATGCAATTATCAACGTTTTGGGGTGCACACAGTCAACATAAAATTTCCACAACAAAAGGACGTTTCCTGTACGATCGTTCAACTGAAATTTAACAGAGAAGTGAATGGAGTCTCCCACATATATTTTTTTGGCAAACATGAGGGCTCAGATCTGTGTTTGTTGTCCAGAAAAATGCCAAATGTACAAGGGTTCTACATTGTACACTATTTACTAATCACATTGGGGAGAGATCTTGTAGCTTGACTGCAAGGGTTTTGCAGCAAAATGTTTGTGAATGGTCTTGGTGGCGAAATATTCAACCCTAGCCAACCTAGAGAAATAATCACTCAGATTCTTCATTGGTTTTCCTTCGCTAGAGATTTTAATCATATTTCAGAGTTTTGGGATCTTTGTTGAGGTAGAAATTTGGTTGCGGCAACTGTTTTTTTTTATGGTATTTCTTATGTGAGGGACCGAATCGTCTGGAAGAGAGACTGCTTTTTTCTATTGGGACAGAGTACCTTGCTGGATTGTTATTTCTCCGTGGTTGGGCCGAGTTACATTCTTGGGGAGGCCGATTTCTATAGGAGGAGGTCATATTTACCTGTAGACCAAGAATCCAGTTGTGGTGTCTATATGTCATTGATCATGGACCGATTCAAGATGATAGAGGGCACAATCTAGGAGCTAGGCCAATTCTCCCTTTTGGATAGATTGTATCTGCTAAATGGGGTCGAGTACTCCATGGTACAAAGCAGATTTTCACTTACACCTAGACCATATTTCTGTCTTTTTATTGTTTGTTGCATTGCTGGAGTTTATTTCATTGTGGAGGGTGTCCTTACCACTGTTATTGCCAACTGTAACATGTTAGATAAATATATAATAAAAATCAGATTTCTTGTGTAGTATTTTCCATTGTTGTTATGTTGTTTTTGTGAAGAATTTCCCTTGGTATATGGCTATAATGTTTGACAATGGGCATGTAATATAAACAATAAACTAGGTTTTGGAATCACTCATATTCTTCATTGGTTTTCCTTCGCTGGAGATTTTAATCATATTTCAGGGTTTTGGATCTTTGTTGAGGTAGAAATTTGGTTGTGGCATCTGTTTTTTTTTATTGAAGAAGGTATTTGTTATGTGAGGGACCGAATCATCTTTAAGAGGTTGATTTTTTCTATTAGGATAGAGTAACTTACTGGATTGTTATTTCTCCATGGCTGGGCCGAGTTACAAGCTTGGGGAGGTTGATTTCTGTAGGAGAAGGTCGTATTTATCTGTAGACCAAGATTCCAGCTGTGGTGGCTATATGTCATTGATCAAGGAGCAATTCAAGCTGATAGAGGGTGCAATCTAGGAGTTGGGCCGATTCTCCATTTCGGATACTGCTAAAGGGGGTCAGGTTCTCCATGGTACGAAGGAGATTTTCACTTACAACCAGGGCATATTACTGTGTGTTTATTGTTTGCTACATTGCTGGAGTTTATTTCATTATGGAGGGTGTCCTTACGACTGTTATTACCAATTGTAAAACGTTAGATAAATATATAATAAAAATCAGATTTCTTGTGTGGTACTTTCCCTTACTGTTATGTTGTTTTTGTGAAGAATTTCCCTTGGTATATGGATGTAATGTTTGGGAATGGGCATGTAATATGAACATTAAAATGGGCATCAAAGCTTCACTCATCCCATGAAAACTACATAAACTAAACCAAATGACAACCCATAATTATAACAACCGCAACAAGGGTTTATCTAGAAGGTTTAGAACGTGCTAATTGTAACATGTTAGTCAAACCTCTTGTGTCAGAAATAAGTCATAGAAAACAGAGGGAAGAGTTTTATAGTGGAACTTGTGCCCATTTACCAAGTGTTTTATGGAAATACAACACAAGAAAATTACCAAAATACTACAACATCAAATACAAATTTGTGACATCAAGTAGGTGGGACATTGCAGAAAACCTCAAGATTGTATGAATGATAAATTACTAGAGGCGCAGTTCGTTCTTTGTAGTACCACAGTTGTAAGAAAATTTGTTGATTTAGTCTAATCTTTCTGTGATGGTCGTATGGGTGGTTTGTGCGTCAAACTGTCAATGGCATTGTAGAGAATAATATGATGAATAGTGACACACATGCATGTGTGTCACTTCATGGGTGGATATTTTACATATACTTACTAATTACTTTTTATATTACTGGGATCATTGGGCTTGTAATATATTTTGATTTCTTTATATTTTTTTGTATTTAACTAATATTTTACTACATTCTGCTAGAGTTATTGTTTGAGTCAGAGCAAGGTCCTTTGTCTGTTTCAGAAACTACAGATGGAATCCAAGAGTTGGAAATATCAAGAGAGGCGACATCTGATGATAAATCCAAGGACAAAGAAGAGAAAGACAAGGAAAAGGGTAAAGAAGTTTAAAAATATAAGTGTAAGGAGAGAGACACTGATAAGAAGGGGGAGAAAGAAAATGAGAAGGGTAAAGTAAAAATCCTTGATGGTGCAAACAACAAACTTAGACAGCCTCTTGCAATGACTTCCAGGTTGTGTTAGTCATGACCTTATTGACCAGTTGACATTAAGTGACATGCTTATTATTAGATATTTATGTTGAGGTTTCTGGTGAGACATGAAACCCTATGAATATGGGAATACTCTATTATGATTTTTGTTGCAGGTAGACTTTTGTTATCTGAATTCAAAAAGTAACCGTAAAAATCTTGTGAGAACATTATTCAATGTAGCTCGGACATCCTTAGAATTATTTCCTTATTATTCAAGAATGGTGGCAACATTGTCGACTTGCATGAAAGATGTAGCTTCAATGCTTCTGCAGCTGCTAGAAGAGGAGCTCAATTTTTTAATAAATAAAAAGGTACCTTTCTTTTCATTGTACGTTTTTGGCATGATTGACTGATACCATGTGCTACAATTATGAATCATGTGTCATAAATTTTGTTTTGAATGTTCATAATTACCTTGCCATAAAAGACCATCCTCTCTTTCTTTATCAACTCTTTCTAGTGATCTATAGATTATTCTCCCCTTCGGTGGTTTGTGTTTTTAGATATTTCTTGTATTATTAATTAATGGAATTAAGGGAAGCTATGTGGTTATGGCCTTCTGTTTTGGTATTGTCAGTGACTTTTTTGAAAACATTACATGGTACTTCCTATATTTTGGTCCTTTGTTATATTGAGATAAAGTCTATTTCTTTGTTAGACATGCCATTGTCATCTTATGCTATTAAGTTTTAACTGTTAAGTGTATATGTTAATCATATTTTTGTGCAGGATCAAATGAACATTGAAACAAAGATAAAAAATATAAGGTTCATTGGGGAATTAGAAAAGTTCAAAATTGCTCTCGCAATTTTTGTATTTACCAGCTTGAAGGTGATCTTTAATGCAATTCTTTTGGCCAACATTTTCCTGTCACATGATTTCATTCCACTTTTTATGTTATAGACAATAACATCTCTGTGAGTCCATAGACTGTGAGCCTTATCACGCTTTTGCACAATAATTATCCCGAGGCAGGAAACTCTTCAAAGGAACTGCCACAACTAAGTTTATTAAGTTCTAATATTTTGGCCATCAAACATGTGTGATGGGCTCTTAAACGAACAAATGTTTGCTAGCAAAAATATATTTAAGGAGATCCAACTTCTAATTGTAACATTGTATCCTAAGATGATATATATGTCTTGTTTTGAAGAAAATTAGGAGGCCTACACAAATTCTCTGGTGTTATGTTGCACATGGTGCTCAAACAAGGTATCTTTGGTACACAAGTATGTTTTGGAGAGGATTTCTCTCCAAAACATACTTGTGCACCAAAGATGCAAATGGTTCGACATCTAAAGAAGCTAAGAGCTGCAAAATTGATAAGAATGTTGTTGATATGAAAAACCTTTTTTCTGTAGTATGTTTGGGCAATGGTTGATAATATTTGTTCCACTTCAAGATATTGTGATATACTATCCAAGTGAGCTTTAAGCCTTATTTAGGAAAATATTTGAATTTTTCTATTTAATATTTCTGTACATCCAATTGTTCATAAGGTCTTTATCTAATATCATAAATTTAATATTGAGAACTATAAAAGAAGATAGTAAAAGAACATGAAATCCTCTAATTAAATCAATGTTTGAGGTCATTGTACTCAATTTTGTGGTTGTTGGCTTTTTCAAGTGCCACAGTGCCTTGACGGGAAATAATCTTAATGAGTTAGTAAAGTTTTCAACAAGTTAACCTTAGACTGGTTTCAATGATTTCTGAGGCCTATTTCAGTGATTTCTGATGTTGATTTATGTAAGGTATTATTGAGGTGGTATTTCAAATACCGAGGCTAGGGTATATCTAAAGCCCTCGATTTCAAGGAGTCTGGAACACCATAGTTCTTATATTGGGAACAAGCTTAGTTCCAGAGGCCATTTTCAAATTTAGAAAATCCCATTTCAATTTCATAGGCCTAATTTTGTCTCCGAGGCTTTCTTTTTCTATGCCCCAATTTCAAATTTCTGAGGCCTGGATTCAGATCCTAATGGCTGATTAGGAGGGAGGGCCACTGCCTCTGTGGAGACCCCATTTGCATAAAGATATATTTTAATAACACACCCACATCCACATCCGTATCCACATCATCCACATCCACATGAGGGGGACACCGAGAAAACATGCATATTCATCCCACTGGCTACAACCATTCAATCATTATGTTAGCAGGAGAGCCATGGCCTCTGTGGACACTCTTATTTGCATAACGATCATGGAATTTTGGGAAATAAATTTTGCAACAGACCAGACCTCACAACCAATGTAAGAAGTTTAGAGTAAGAAACAAACAAATGCATGAGAAACAAATTGTATAATATTGTTTATGCACAATTCAAACACCATTATATACATATTTTGTTTGTATGTGAAACACTAACAGTAAATAATAACAAATCGAACCAACTCATAATGGTGGATTGCTTGACATGATAATGTTCTATTCTATGTAATGTAAGGATGCATCACATGAAAAACAAATTAGTTAATTGTGACGAACCGCCTCGTTACGACAACCGTTCGAGCGATGGGTGCAAATTTTTTTTTGTGTGTGTGTTTAAGGTGTGTGCGCGCGTGTGGAAGTAACAACATACTTAACTCTACGTCACCACTCGACGACCAACAAGGCGCAACCACATCAAAAGTAAAACTGACCACTAAAAACGACTGACCTCCCGCCCATCCTACCCTCCAAGTAACATCCCGCTCTGGCGCACTTACCAAACTTATTCTTTGAGGACACTTGCTCGCAAGTGATCTGGATTTATATGATGATAAAACTTTTCTTTCATTATGATGCATTGAGTTATATGACAGGATGTTTTTACTACCTTGGTATAGACAGGTGCTACTGATTCGGTTTCTTTGAGTATGCAGGATTTCGGACATTGAGGATGCAGAGGCATCGGAGGAACTCCCTTGGACTCCGGATTGAGTCAGGGAGTGGGGTGTTTGAGTTGTTTCATTTATGGTGATTTTGTTTTGATTTGATGATGTGCTATTGATTTTATGATGTGTTGTTGACATGATCTGACATGATGGTTGATGATGCAGGCTGATGATAGCTTTCCGACCGGACTCACATATGGAGTAGAGGGGCCACACACGAGTTCCAGAGAAATTGAGGGAGAGGTGTGGACAACAGCCCTGCCACAGCCTACTAGCACTCCCGCCGTGGCTCGAACTGTAGGTTAACGATTACCTAGTTTGAGAGGATCCATGATGCCGTGAGGGAAGACTGTGATAGTCACTCACGATGATTCTAAGGGGCGCGCAATAAGGCGGGGGCCTTATTCCTTAGAGCCCTTAGTCTCCCACAAGATTCACCTGGCGGAGTGTTGACTTCAGGGGTTATAGAGTCTACCAATCCGTCAAGCCAGCGAGTGGCACCCTTGGAGCACGTGGTGCATCCTGAAGGGCACGTCGCGCAAAAAAAAAAAATTTACAAGTCAGCGAGTGGCACCCTTGGAGCACGTAGTGCGTCCTGAAGGGCACGTCGCGTGACAGAAGCGATCGAGACGAGTGGCACACTTGGAGCACGTAGTGCGTCCTGAAGGGCACGTCACTTTGAGAATGATGATGAGACAACCTAGTTGACCCTGAGACCTTAGCACCTGATAAATTCTTACAAAGCCTCCCCTAATTAAATTGTCTCCTTGTTCAAATCAAACCTAGATTAAAACGTCTCTAAGATAAATTGACCAGCCCTAAGAAAAGATCCTCCAAAAATAAACCTAGGGCGTAACCTAACACCCACCTAGGAGTTAGTTAAATACTTCTAAAAAGTAAAAGGGGGTAAAAGTAATGAGGGGGTTAATTTAAGCAAAACCCTTGGTGTTTAATTTTAAAAGGGGAATTAAAAAGTATTAAAGAAGGGAGTATAAAAACTAGGATAAAAAAAAAATAATAATAAATAAATAATAAATAAGTAAATAAATAAAAAAATGTTTGTATTTCTATATTGAAAAGAATGTTAAGCGCTTTTATCAACTGGGGGATTAACAAAAAATATATATATAATAATAAATAAAAATGGGAAGAGAGAATAAAAGAAGAAAAATAAATAAATAAATAATATAAAATAAAAATATGGAAACTAGAATTAAAGGAAACTTAAATTTTGGAAAGTAGGGGACATTGGGGAAAAAGCGAAAAAGAATCATCATTTAAGTAATGACTAAATTTCAGAAACATCATTTTAGGAAAGTGAATAAAAGCATGAGAGGGGATCTAGGAACCCTAGGAGAAATTTAAGGAGCGATTTTGGGGGTGTGAGGGAATTTAGACTTTTGTTTATCAAACATAAATTCATTATTGGAGAACCCTAGGGATGAGTGACAATTGGACGGCGGAGATTGTTTAGAGGGTTAGTCTTTAAAATTTAATTAATTAATAATCAGGAAGGTAGGTGGGTCTCATTTTCCTATAAAATAAAGGGAAAGGAAGGAAGAAGGATGACGGTTAGCGTAACGTTACGCTGCCGAATTGTGGTTTGACGGATTTTCTTGTGCGGAGTTGGGTGTATCTCAGCTATGTTTTTGGAGTGGTAGCTCAGCCGTGGAGGCGAGCTGAGACGCTAGTGTTATCTCTGGTTCTTGTGTGGCCCCTTTGCGGCTCGGGGGGCGAAGGGGGAAGCAGAGTACCCCACGCGTTTGGCTGGGAGGTACCGGTGAGCATTTGACGGTCTGCAAGCAGGAGCGCGAGGCAAGGCAGGAGCACGGGACAAGGCACGGAGCGTGGGACATTTTCAAAGCGGGCGAGTGGCTAAGGTATGATTTTAATTCTGGCAAGATGTTTAAAAAGGGTTAGTGTTATTTGTTCTGATGTCTTCTTGAAAAAGAACTGGTTCGTGGCAATTTGTTTTCTAAATGGTTAGCATTAGGTTGGTTCTGGTGATTCGCCTTATTTAATTAGTTACTGAACAAAATTTGTTTACTGCTGGAATACCTCCGTGAATTCATGTTACTCCCAGAATTTTTTTACCTTCTGTATATGCGTTGACATTTTAAACTGGTAAATAGTTTATGTGTGATGCGTTGCCTGTGTATGCATTCGTGTCTCATATTTGATGGCGGCAGAGTCTATGTGACTGTTTTCGGGAGTAAGTAGCGATACTGTCTCACATTTAAGGCCCTCTTTTGTCATTGTTTTATGCATCTAACCCGATTCTTCAAACCAGTGTACTTGATTAAAATGAAGATTTTGTATTATATTTTAACTGGTATGCGAGTTAAGAAAGCCCTGAGTTTTCCTCTGCGTCTTCTGGTAATTGTAGCTCCGCGTCTGCGTTAAACCCCGCTGAGGAATGCCCCGAGTTCCACCCTTAATCGCTGTCATTTTTTTTGGAATTCCCTTCGTCGCCGAGTTCACCTCTGTGTGTGTTGTTTTTTTTTTCTTATTATTTATTATTTTTGCGCTTCTTTGGGGCCACATATCTCTGCCCCATTTCCCTTTTTGCGTGCTCGCAGCGATCTGTTAGCTGCGCCAAGACAGTGACAGGGCCGCAGTCATGGCTTCTTGTNGGGGGGGGGGGGGCGTGACTGTAGGTTAGCCGTGCCCTGGGCAGATGTGTTGGCTGCGTGTTAAAACTGGCCATTTAAGAGTATGCCTGAACGTAACCTTCTTCAGCGAAGTTTAAAACCACAGAGTTTCCAACCGAATAGAAAACACATTCTGTCACCCTCCCGAAATTTACGTATACACTATTACTTCCTGTAATTAATATTATCATTATTTTTCATGCGAGTTTGATGGTGAGTTGTTTGAATTTGATACCTATGATTCGATCTATGTGGTCATTACATGGCCGGTCCCTGTTGCGGTTATTTTAAAAGAGATCTGAGGCCCTGTTAGTGAGCGGTGGTAGTTTTTTTTATTTTTAATGAAATTTACTCAATTTTTATACGGTATGAAATCTTTTACACTTGCCCGGTAACCAGACCAGGCTGAAATATCCTTAGTCGGTACAGTGATGATCAAGTAAAAATGATTGTAAAACTAACAGCCAGTCGATGAAATTTTAGAAGGTTGTATTCATGTAAATATCAGGTTGTATCCAGACCCAGGTTCGACTCCCAGCAGACCCAGTGATTAGATTGTTATGCATATTATTCGTCAGTTCGATGATAAGTATGATTAATATATTAAAATAAAGGAAAAATTTCCAGCAATTTAATTATAATCTTGTAATTATTTGTTGTTGTATATCTTAGTTAGGTTAAATTAGGTTCATTTCGAAGGTCAATCTCCATTCTATCTTCAACACCGTATGAGATTTTAGAAGGTTGTATCCATGTAATTATCACTGTTGAAAAGCGAGTTATTATGTCAAGTTGGAGAGTCAGTTTCCATTATGTAACTGAACGCTGCAACAGGTCATAGAACGCGGAATTTAATACTGAATATTAGTGTTATACGGCAAGTTAACACAATCAAATTAGAAGGTCAGATCCCATTCTGAATCAACGTTGTAATCATTATTATAAGGTGGTACCTAATATAGAATATTAAATGGTGTAACGCACGCTTCAAGGGCTCACTGTAGACTGCCAGCTCCCTTATAATCAATGCTGTAATAGATTATTGGCAGTGGTATTTAGTTTAAAAAAAAAATAATTAAATACTTGCTGAATTCGGAGAGTGCCAGAACGTATCATTGAAAATAGAGATATTGAACTCCCTTACTCTCCGATTTAAAAGGGTACTCCGTGATTTTAGATCATCATGGAATAACACCAATAATTTATGACCTATATTCCCTTGATTTTATATAATGACATTTTCTTTATTGTTGTTTTTATCACTGTCATCCTTAAAACTGCTATTGTCTTTCTCGAGTATTCTTAAGGGGTGTCATTAGATCTGGTTAGATTATTTGTGTGATTTAAATATGTGGCTAACTTAATATTGGATCATATTATAAATTTAATATGCTGACACCTTTCGTTTCCTCCTAACCACCTGTCCAAACAGTTTCGACCTCCAACGACATTTTAATTACAACGTTTATTGATTCATTACAATGGATGCCACTCCTAATTTATGTTGAAATTTAATTGCTGACATTTTAATTAACAGTCGCCTTGATCATTGTCAATTATAATTAATGATAGGTTGTAAAATTTCAAACGTTGTCCTCCTAATTTGACATTATATTAAGGTTATTTTACTTATTGCTTTTTAAAATATGCGATGGTAATGTCAATACGGGTATGCTTGATGTTACTTAGGATGAGGCTACTTGAGTTCTTTTAATTACTGTTATTTAGAGGTGACTTTTGAATTATCTATATATATGGGGCCCCTTGTTAAAGGTCATTTAAATTTAGTGTTTTCTATATCTTTTCATTAGTAAAAACGATGGATATTTCGAATATTTGTCCTAAAAAGGGGTGTCATTTAATAAGTTTATTTTTATTTTAATGTGAGGTTATAGTGTAAAATTTTAAGATGATGACACCTTCATTTATGATGCTAATTAAAATAGGGTTATGTTAGAATATACAAGGTGTTGTTACCTTAATGTGATGCAATTGTTAAAAATGGTACGTATCATTAATATTGTCAATGTCTAGTTGAATATATTGTTAATGAATGTTAATATATCGGTAACTTATAGAAAAATGTTGTGGCCCACCGATGTCATGGAAACCTTGTTTATAAAATTTCCTAGTTGTAATGTATTGATGAATAGGAGATTTGTGTGGTTCATACCTTATAAACATGATGGCAAGATTAGAGTTGAATCGTATGACCTTCTTTTATATCAATGTTGATGTATTTAGAAAGGATGTGGTATGGTTATCTGGTCATGATGTTAGTATAGTCTCCTGACATTGATAAGACATACTCAGTGGAATGCCCGGATTGATATGCAGTAAATTTACTCGGAGTTAGTAATGAGGGTTGTTGTTCAGTTAAATATTGTCGAATTTGTGTTCTGTCGTTGGATTCCCCGTGTCACGCGCCTTCCGTAAGGAGCGCAGTTGTTCTTCTTATGTATGTTGCACTTGAGCGTGGTCATTTGGTTGCTTGGTCTGTTGTTTCAGGTGGGATGTAGACACCTCCATGTTCCTCAGAACAGTCGGCAGCCCTGAGACCTTAAATGGTTAAAGACGATGGGAAACCGGGCTTGAGCATTGATTATGTGTCTTGGAGGTCCTAACCTTGCAGGGTAGGACGGGCGGGAGGTCAGTCGTTTTTAGTGGTCAGTTTTACTTTTGATGTGGTTGCGTATTGTTGGTCGTCGAGTGGCGACGTAGAGTTAAGTATGTTTTTGCTTCCACACGCGCGCACACACCTTAAACACACACACAAAAAAAAAAATTGCACCCATCGCTCGAACGGTTGTCGTAATGAGGCAGTTCGTCACATATGGTATCAGAGCGGGTTCCATTTGATGTTATTGATTATTCTGTTATTGATTGAGTTGTTTGCCTGTGTGCAGGTCATCATGGTTAGAGGACGCCGCGGAGGCAGACGACGGGGTGCTAAGGGAGGAGGCGCGACGCCTCCAGCAGCATCCACGCCTGAGGGGTCTAACCCCCAGGGAGGCGAGCAGGTCCTTGGACAGGAGCAGATCGCAGTTGTTGATGTTGTGGGGATGATGAGATCTTTCCAGCGCATGTTCGAGGCGCTGATCAACAGATTGGACAGAGATGAGGCCAGGGCGTCGGCACCTGCTGAGGTGCCACTGCGCGCACCGGCCGTTACTGGTAGCATACACCGTGAACTCGAGAAGGTGAAATTTCCCGAGTTCTTTGGTGCTCCGGATGGCGTAGCCGCCGAGGCATGGTTGGAGAATATGGCGATGTTCTTCGCACTTCGCAACTATACCTCCAACATGAAGGTTTGCATGGCGGTCTTTCAACTAAATGGGAGCGCTCTTCTATGGTGGAAGATGCTCCTGCCACAACTAAACATGGCCGTTGAAGACGTGTCATGGGAACTGTTCGAGGAACGGTTCCGAGAGAGATATCTTTCTGAGGAATTCATTGAGCGTCATCTCAATGAGTTCAACGCGTTACGACAGGGAGGTCGTACAGTGCCCGAGTACAAGGCACATTTTATGGAGCTGCTCCAGTATGCTCTGCATCTGAACACGGAGAAGCTCAAGGTCAACAGGTTCGTATTTGGCCTTAACGGCAGCCTGCGTGTAAAGGTTAGGATTCTGATGCCTCAAACCTTGCGCGAAGTTGTCCAAAAGGCCCTCATAGCAGAGGAGGAGCTTATCAGTGGGGGTCAGACTAGGACTCCCTCGAGACCAGTAGGGAAGGGTTCCACTGGTACACCGCAGCGTCAGACACCGACGAGTCGTATGCCGGGATATCATGGGTTCCATAGGGGATCCACTTTCACTACGCCTCGACGACCGCCACCTCAGCAGCGGACACCTTACCGAGGACCATAGCAGCAGCAACAGCGTCGCCCGTAGCAGCAGTTTAGACCTGTTCAGCAGAACAGACCAGGGTTTCAGACCGGTGGGCAGTCATCTTCTACTTCGGGCACCAGGACTACTGGGCCGAAGAAGGGGTGTTGGACGTGTGGGGAGCCACACTACCAGCGCAACTGTCCTGTGGAGAGGAACAGGGCGTCCGGATCAGCCGAACCTACTACAGTGGGAGATATGGGCAAGGCCCATCGGATTCATGCAGCGGTGAATAACCGCCAGGTAGAGCACCAGTCTACAGTGCTCGAGACGACAGGTACTATCGCTGACTAGACCCTTAGTGTTTTGATAGACCCAGGAGCTACTGAGAGTTTTATTTCTGGTGCAGCGCTGAAAAGGATTAAGGTAAAGGCAGTCGAACAGGACGAGTTTAGCTTCGTAGAGATGGCTTCGGGAGCCAAACATAAGGTTAGAGGAAAGGTTACGGTCTGTGCCCTTAACCTGGGAGAGTTTGTCACGAGCGTCAACTTGTACATCACGATCTTAGGGTCTTATGACGTTGTGATCAGCATGGATTGGTTGGATACGCATGAGGCAATACTCAACTGTAAGACGGAATGGTTGAGCTTAGTCAATGATGAAGGGCAGAGACGTGTGATAGTAGGAAGGAACCAGGGA
>ML777626.1:809183-819664 GCA_009831015.1 Picea engelmannii | reverse complement strand
GGTAACTTATAGAAAAATGTTGTGGCCCACCGATGTCATGGAAACCTTGTTTATAAAATTTCCTAGTTGTAATGTATTGTTGAATAGGAGATTTGTGCGGTTCATACCTTATAAACATGATGGCAAGATTAGAGTTGAATCGTATGACCTTCTTTTATATCAATGTTGTTATATTTAGAAAGGATGTGGTATGGTTATCTAGTCATGATGTTAGTATAGTCTCCTGACATTGATAAGACATACTCAGTAAAATGCCCGGATTGATATGCAGTAAATTTACTCGGATTTAGTAATGAGGGTTGTTGTTCAGTTAAATATTGTTGAATTTGTGTTCTGTCGTTGGAGTCCCCATGTCACACGCCTTCCGTAAGGAGCGCAGTTGTTCTTGTTATGTATGTTGCACTTGAGCGTGGTAAGTTGGTTGCTTGGTCTGTTCTTTCGGGTGGGATGTAGACACCTCCATGTTCCTCAGAACAGTCGCCAGCCCTGAGACCTTAAATGGTTAAAGACGATGGGAAATCGGGCTTGAGCGTTGATTATGTGTCTTGGAGGTCCTAACCTTGCAGGGTAGGATGGGCGGGAGGTCAGTCGTTTTTAGTGGTCAGTTTTACTTTTGATGTGGTTGCATCTTGTTGGTCGTCGAGTGGAAACGTAGAGTTAAGTATGTTGTTACTTCCACATGCGCGCACACACTTTAAACACACACACAAAAAAAAAATTGCACCCATCGCTCGAACGATTGTCGTAACGAGGAGGTTCGTCACATTAATTAATAGTGATAGTAATAATAAAAAATAATGACAATAATGTCAATAAACTTAGTGGGAGGAAGGTTGGTGGGAGGGAGGTACCTCGCAAAAGTCAGAAAAAACTAGTCTCGATTCCCCATACATCGTTCGTTCGTTGCTTAGGGCAGGTTCAGATAGAAAAAATCAATCCGACAGAGGCAGAGGAGAAAACCACCCAGCAAGCACCACCCGCACCATTGGTCGTTGTTTTGATTTACCGCGTTTAGCCTGAAGCAACACTGTGTATGATGGAGTATTCGAGTAGCCCTGCCTGATTGTGAGTTAAAGCATAGTGACCAGACTTGGTAGTTGTGGAGTTGAGTCATTAGCCATGGATTGAGGGTTTATAGAGCCCGCTGTTGGTAATTGTCCAAGTGGTGGTGGATTTATTTACAAAGGTTTGGCATAGCCATCAGTGTTAGCTACAACACTGGCGATTGGCGTCGAGTCATAGCCCCATCTGACAGAGGCAGAGTAGTGGAGATATTCAAGGGAAGTAAATTGAATCCATGTGCTGGCAGTAAGACCATTAATTTGTACCAATGGTAGATTAGACTGTGGACTCATAGTATTAATGAAATTAAACCATTGACTTTCCATACAGACTAATATTGAAAACCCTCAAAGGTGACATTGGAAAAATTAATTCTCCAGAAGGACTAATACATTTGGTTACTTCTTCAGAAGGACTAGTACATTTGGGTCAAATAAGGCCTCCATTAACGTCATCATCATTGTCTTCATCATCACCATTTTCATCATCATCATCATCATTGTCATCTTCATTGTCATTGCAATCATATTATCGTAAACCTATGACCTTTAGGGAGTAAACTCATGTTCTTAACCATTACGCCATCAATATAATATATTAATTATATCATATATTAATTATATTATTATATAAAATATATAATATATAAACAAAAATAAAAAAACAAACCAAACATATATTATAAACCCCCCCCCAAAAAAAAACATATATGAATTATATATATTATAAAGAAAAAAAAAAAAAAAATTAGCAAACGAAACCTGAAAACTATTGAAAACCCTTACCGCCCAAATTTGAAAACCCCACCAACGCACGATCAGTACTGTACCCAAATTTTAGAACCCACACTAAAAAACACTCAGCCGACCCCGATCGACAGCAAGCTGGGACAGAGGAGATCACCCCACAGGAGAAAGAAGGAGCGCACATCTCTTGACCATCTCGACACTTTGTAAACAGGGCCACTTCAGCAAGGATTTAGGTGTTCTGGGTATCACAGGTAAATGTTTAGACTGCGCTATGTATATTTGTCTTCTGCAGGGATGTATTCAAAGAAATTCCCTACCAGAGGGTAAGGTGATTCATGCCCACATCAAGAAGAGCGGATTTATGGAGGCTGCAATATGAACAGTGGTCACTGCAATACTAACAGTGATGGAGAAAAGATTTTTCCTCCCACCTTTTTGTCTTATGATCCTTTCACCCAAGCTAACCAGTTGATCTTCTGTATATTTCAAAAGACTCATTTTCTTCCCTTATGGGGTTCTGTTGGATACAGGTTCTCTCAGATGGCACAATTTGGCTTCCTTATTTGGTAGAGAAGATTGTGGAGGTGGAAACAAATGGAAGTAAACCAATTTTGATCTACAAAAGGTTAATTGAAGGTCCTAATGCTAATCAATGGGGAAAACGTTGGATTCTTCTATTTTTGGCATTCCAAGTATTTCTCAATAATTGTTTTTTCTTGTGATAAATATAAACCTGTGTTTTTTTCATAATTATTTTTCTTAAGAGGTTATGGTTGCTTCCTTTTTATGAAGCAATGATTTATCTTGACAATCCTATTCAATACTTATTTATAGTGAAGCCAATCCGGAGGGGTGTACAGAAAGATATTCAAAGGGAAAAATCAGAGCGGCCTTCCTGGGAAATTTATGATGAAACAGGTTTAAACGAGGTTAAGTCTCAGATATTTGGAGCTGATTTAAAAGTCGGTTCGATTCTTTCTATGTACCTTTGATTTTTATCTAAGGGTTTGAATGTTTTGTTTCCCTTCAGTTATGTCATTGTTGTTGACTTTGTCAGAGTAAATATTAGAATTGTTACTGAAATTATCCAACTGCAGTGGTATATTCTTTTCTTATTCAGAATTGTTCTAATTCTGGTTATATGAACTCGTGAAGTCTCATGTTGAGTGTCAACTCTAAGTCATTCGTTCTGGTGCGAAGCAGGTAATTTTGTTAGTGTCTTGTTTACACTGTAACATTAACTATGAATATTTAAAATTCAGAGTTCAGTCTCACACTTTTTCTGCCCATTACACACCTATTTTGCTTGTCTTGGCTTGAGGATAAAGATATTTGTAAATACTATCCAATCTGTGGTTACAGAAAATTTGAGATGTGAATGTAAAGCTATTGGGATCAGTGCTTTTCTTATTATGTGCCAAATGATTTATGATATCAACATGTGCCAGAACCATGCGTGGAAGAGTTCATGTCTCCTTTCCAGAACTATGCTGAAATCCATTAGAAACGGTTGACATGTTCACCAATGAATGGAAATGATAGGTTTATACAGAATAAGTAAATAAGCAATATTTCTCTTAGGAGAATGTGGTCAGATTAGAATAATTTATTATTAAATTTCAGTACGTATTACTAATATTTTTTTTTGGAATGATGCTTATATTATACATCAAAAAATCTATTACATCAGCATGATTTAGACCTTTCAGTCACGGTAGAAGATAAATATGATGTTTTATTTTAATGTGAGATCTAGACCTCGTGTATTTTCTAGAACCCCTGGACTTGGCCTTTAGCTTCTGGCTCAGAACTTTGACAAAAACAATTTTTAAACTAGTAATTAAACATAATTGGGACTTATTAAAGTATAGAGTCACCAACTCGATACGATGCTATATTCCCATTAAGCAATCCTCCAATGGATTTGACCAAGGAATATGCCTTCCAACTTTGGAAGTATTCAATTCCATATGATCCTTTTTTTTTCTTTTTTCTACAAAAAATTTCACTTTATGTAAAAATATAAATTGTTCAATACAATGTGAAACCTTGGCAAAAGTTATCGAAAGCAACTGAGAGAGAGGAGATGGTAACAGTATATCAGCCTTCCTGAGATAGGATACAAAAAAGTAGCAACCTGTGTGCTCTGATTCAAAGACAAAAACTAAGTCCCAGCAAAACCAAAACATAGTTAATAAAGTTCAAGGGACAAGTGGGGGCCTTCATGTCCCGCCACACATTGGAAGTAAACAATTTTCCCCTGATCCTGATGAGCTTGTTTTGATAGAGTGTCATTTGTTGTATTGTATTCACGAAAGATATGCTGAAAAGAGATGGAGTGAAAATTGCTTGTTAGTTCAAGAATTCTCTCCTTCCAACCCTCCAAATTGTGAACCTTAAGCTGTCCCTTGCCACATAACAAATTGATGATTATTTTGGAGTCATCATAAACTGAAATCTCTGATAGGTCCATCCTGAAAGAAAGTGTGAGTAGTGCCCAAGATCCAAGTAACTCTGCTCTAGTGTTAGTCCCCGGGCCGCAGTTAGAATACCATTTAAAAGTTCTGAAATATGATGTCTTTATAACTTGTCCCACACCACTATTTTGACCTGAAGCTGAAGCTGCCCCGTCAAACCAACCAGAGACCGCCCTATCAGACCAACCAGTGGGATCTCTAGTCACATCTCATAGAAGTTGTCTCCTTGGCTTCTTGTGTTTCTTCTCCATGCAAAAGTCTCTTAGAAAAGATAGAGTTCTATATGATGCTCTCTAAATAGAAGGTATTCCATTATCAAATAAGACAAGGTTCCTCTCTAACCAAATAATCAAGCAAATAAATACCGGTAAATGAAGAAAGTGGGAATTTTGTTGTATCTAGTATTCAAAACAATAAAAAATGGAGTCACCCTGCCAATTACCTGTGAATTTTAATGTATGCAGAACTCTAACCSAAACACCAGAGGTGAAGTCGCTTCTGACAAAGAGATGCATGTTCGATTCTGAATCATTCATACATAAGGAATAGAGGATGGGGCCTTCAAATCSCCTRCGTTGCAAGTTGTTCCATAGGAGAAKTTTGTTCTCCGCAAGAAGCCAGCTGAATAGTTTGAGTTTTAAAGGGCAGTCCCATCTCAAGATAGAAGTTCTCCAGCCACTAATCAAAAAATCATGTTTTCTTAATTCTATGACCTCGTAGGCATTTTTGATTGTGATTTTTCCTAAGCGATCTCCTCCAAGCCAATGAAGAGMATTTAGTCTTTGTGTTAACTGAATTCCACTGTTAATAAGAAACTTTCTATAATTTTKCCACTCTATAGCAAGTGACCCTCCTAAGTTCAAATMTGTGCAAGTGAGCCAATTATGACAAAACAATMCCAGCCRTGGTAAGCAAYAGGCSTGAAATAGAAAATGAATACCACAGTGATTAAGTGCTTAAATCAATTCGTCCRACAAATAAGACGACAATCCCAATCCAAGAATCCAGTCCTTCCCTTTGTGGATCGAGGAACCTATACCCGGGCACCAAGAGAGACCATGAACTAGCAAATGAAAAGTTTTGGTSAGATATTTCCAAGTCAGAGAGCCCCTAAAGTGATAAACCAAGTCTAATCTGAGCCAACTTTCGATAGATATAGATGTGAAATATTTGGGTTTAATGACTCAATTCCATAATCCATCCACCTTTTAGGCCCACCAGAGAGAGTWAACTRCCATAACTTAACTGAAGCYAAAAAGGTTCCTCAKCCCCCAACCCCCAAATCTCTTAGGTTTGGCTATAAGATGCCAGCTGCATAGATGAAAGCCCTTTTTTCTTTTTTTTTTTCCATTCCAAAAAAAAATAAAAACAATTTKTCGAATACGGTGGAAAAWCGAAGCATGTATGTTTGCCAAGGCCATCCATTAGACCRACTGGCTTTCTAAGACTTCCTTTKCTAAAACAAGTCTGCCACCCATAGATAACCACTGGTTGAACCAATGATTGATTTTGTTTTCATATTTCAACAACATCCAGTTCCAGTCCTCTKCTCTGTAAGTGTCTACTTTCAAAATATATCCAAGATACTTAAAGCCAGTGGTCATGTTATTAATTGAAAAATTGAAGGTGAGTTTAATAGAATCCAGGGCAGATTGATGTACYCCAAACTGATAGAATGATGATTTCTGGTTATTAATCTGTAAACTGGATGCACCGSAAAAGATAGTCAAGATATATTTTATCACCTACCATTCAGATAAGGATGCCTTGTTCAAGATGAGTAGACCATATGCAAATAGAAGATGTAGAATTATAACTACTCTTGAAACATTGATGTCTGTAAGAAATCCTTCTCTTTKTTTATTCTTGAATGCCAAACTCAGACCTTCCATGACTAAGGTAAAAAGTAATGGGGAGAGCRGACAACCCCGTCTGAGTCCCCYGCCACTAATGAAGAAATCAGAAGATTCTCCATTTATGAGAACTGCAAATGTCGCTAATGAGACACAACCCATGATCCATTTGGTTGTATGTAGGCCAAAACCACATTGAAGAAGTACCAATTTGAGATAGTCCCAACTTATGGAATCATAAGATTTTTTCAGAATAATTTTTTGAGGATCAATGCTTGTAGCCTCTTTCTCTGATGCTGTGAATGCATTCTTGAGCTGATCCAATGGCGTCGTTGRTTTGTCTTCCTTTTAAAAATCCAAATTGCTCTTCTGAAATTGAGTGGGAAAAAATGGRCCTGAYACAATTAGCTATTATTTTAGAGATGATCTTATAACAGAGATTGCAGAGCGCAATCGAACGAAAGTCACTAAAATATGTCGTCCCATTCAGTTTAGGAATGAGAGTKAAWAAAKTTGAATTGATAGATCTATTCAYCGAACCAATTAATCTGGTTTCTTCAGCTGCATCTAATAAATCATCCGCTAGAAGATCAAAATGGTAAATGTAGAACTCTACTGAACACCCGTCTGGACCAGGACACTTGTCCTTGGTGAAACCCCATAGTACCTCCARAATTTCATCTCTTGTACAYGGKMTTTCCATTCGATGTACCTCCTCTTCARTAKTCATCGTTGGATAAAGGCGAACTGAGGCAATTTGATCAACAATAGAGTTATTAGAGTCTTTATAGAAGGTGTTGAAATGTCTCACGGCTTCTTTCTTAATTTTTTCCTGCCCAGTATGTAATTGATCTGATTCATCTTTTACTTCCCAGAGATGTTTTTTATTCCTTCTAAAGTTGAGAAACCTATGAAAATAGGTATTACTCTTATCTCCAGAATGGATCCAAGTAGCCCGACTTTTAAGTCTCCAAAGTTCCTCTTCTGCCTTCAAAATTCTTTTTCTTTCCAATTCAAGATCTATCAGACGAGGATTAAGTTCTGTATGGGGGAGGAGTTCTAGAATTTCATTTGTGAGCCTGTTTATTTCTTCTTCAATGTTATCCAAGAGTAAATGTTCCTTTTTCTTTTGTTTTTCTATCCACTTTTTGACTTTTGTTTTTAAAGAATTGAGTTTTCCAACCAATCTTGTATGTGCCCCTTCTCCCGGAATATTATGTCTGCTAATCCAATCATATCTAATAGGGTTGTTGAAGTGATCATCTTTCAAGAGATCCGAATTAAATTTAAAAGGAAATGCAATTGGAATAATGCCAAAATTAAGTTGTAGGAACACAGGAGCATGGTTGGAGATAAAAGGCAAATCAACCGACAATAAAAAACAAGTAGAAAGGTTAAGTAAAGTAGTAGATACAAAGACTCTGTCCAATCTGTTTTGAATACCTTATGAGCCCCGTCTATCATTGCGCCAAGTAGGCACCACTTCAGGTGGCTTGACGTCCACTAAATGATGAGACGTAAACAAATCTATGAAAAAAGTTGGTTGTGGATCCAATAAAGCATTTCCCCCCCAACTTTCATTAGAGCCAGTAGAAAAATTTAGGTCACCTGCAATGATAAGATTACTAAGTTCTAGTAAACCCTTAGCTTCCAGAATACCCCAAAAATGTCTTTGACCTGTATTCGGCCCATAAACGTTGATCAAATTAAGATCTTTTTTATTTGGTAAATGAACACCTGATAAAAGAATGTTGTCTGCACAATGAAAAGGTAAGAGATCAAGTATGTTTGGGTTCCAGGCCACCAGAATTCCATCAAACTTCTCCACCGAGCTCATGACACTAAACATCTACGTAGGATGAAGTGGGGGTAAAAATTTTCTTGCCTTTTCATCATCAACAAGAGTCTCCTGGAGAAATATAATGTCAGGTTTAATATAATTGAGAAGTTTGGGCATGGAAGCTAGTTTGAGGGTACCTACCACCCCTCTAATATACAAGGTGAGAAGGATCATGGGTGACCTCGAGCCAGGGCTTTAACTCTAAGAGCCCTCAAATCCTGAGAAGAAGAAGGTATGTCTATAGACAAAGGAGGTAGGTTTTACTTCTTACGAGAACTTCTTGTCTTGAGAGGTGATAAATTAGTGCCCAGGGCCCTCGACCAAGGTAAATATTTTCCTTGAGTCACCCATTCAGCCAAATGTTCTCCCCTTGGGTCAAAGTCTGGATTAGGTATAAGTTCCGACCCTCGAAAGGTCTGCAGAGGAGTAGGACTAGAACTCTCCGACAGGGGTGGGAAATGTGAAGAATCCAAAGGGTCGAAGATGGGTTCCATACTAGGGGGTTAAAATGGTGGATTAGTGAGAGAAGCAATTTCGTAGAATTATGGGAGCTAGGCGGATGTGGGGTCAGGGAGATAATTGGGATAGGGGTGATAGGTGTAGCACTGGGAGAGGGGGCATCAGAAGTAGTATCAGTAAGTGTTGTAGTAGGAAGGTTTAACCTCAAGGAATGGGACACAAGAAGGACTGTCGAATCTGATTCTTTTTTAAAAAGAAATTCAAATCCACAAATGAATTAGGAGAGTCTAATAGGAAATTTCATTCCCACAGTGAGAGCTTGTGAAAGAAGCGAGGGCAGTAAAATTGTAACTTTCCTAGCAGAGGATCAATGTCGACTTCCTGTGGAGTAGCCGTGCTTAAATCTTCTATGCCGACCGAGTCTCCCAGTCCCTCTGGTTCTTCATCCATATACAGTGAGTCTTTGAAGCCCGATTCTGATGCCTCCTCCTCAACCGAAGGTTCATATCTACCAAAGAAATCCTTTCGGAGATGTCATGTTCTACGACACAACGTACATTGGAAAGGGAGTCCAAGGTAATCTAGGTGTTGTTCCAACACTAGACCACACCATTCAAATTCAATAACTTTCATTAAGCCTACGTGTAGGTCCAACTCAACAGGTATTCAGGCCAAACGCTTATCCGAAGAAAGGCAACAAGCTTCGTCAACTTTTAGAAAGCGACCCAGTAAATTTCCCATGGCCTTAAGTGTAATTTTGTTCCAGAGGTTAAGAGGCAGACTTGGTAGAAGAACCCAGACGTGTCAGTGACTGACATACTCTATGGTAGGGTCTAAAGAAGTGCACCATCTTTTCAGCATGAGACTACCTTCATCGTAGTCCCAAAATCTAGACAAGATGAGTTTTGCGTCCTCCGAAATTTTGAAAGTCAGGCCAAACCATCCACAGGGAAGAGTTAGGTAGTCAGGGACATAATGAATAATGGGGAACTAGGTATCCTTCATCCAATCTCGAAAGTAAAGAGAGAACTTAGATTTGTATGCAAATATACCTACTAGGGCACAAAGGGAGAGGTGACAGGTTTTCTCAAGTCCCACGTCCATGCCAATGACTAGTCGATGGTCTGCCTTTTTGGGCTTCTAACCTTTAGAAGGAAACCTGTGTCTAGTGTGCTTACGAATCTCAGAAACATGCTGAGGGAATTATTGTGTTGTGGTTGTAATAGGCTTGGAATGATCATTGACGAAAGAAGAGACTGCTTTAGGAGGATCAAATGCTCTGTTTACTACAACCGGAGAGACCAGAGTCTGAACTGACTTCAGAGGAGAATGAGAGACTTCTGAAATATGATCAGTAAAACACAAGTGTGTTAATCTAATGCGAGCCTGACTTGGTAGATTGGGAGGGGTGCAAGAAGGAAGTAATGAATGCGGCAATAAAGTCTTCAAAATAGACTTGTTGATTCATTGTGTATGAACAGATCTAAGGGGACCCTTCCTGTTCTCTCCATCCTCACCCTTAGTACTCATTCCATGCCTAGCAAGGTAAGGTGCCACCTTGTCTGATAGATAGATGAAAATAGAAGAAATAATTAATGAAACAGTAGGTGGGCCCCTTCTTTTAGTGTTTAGGACTGTCGGAGGATTAAAGCTGAAAGGAAGTATAACAATCCAGAGGGTTAACCAACTAAAGGTAAACTAATTGTGACAGTCACCCCACCTAATATATGAAGTCGTAAAAAACGACAAATAGAAATAGGGCACATCTCCAGTTAGCAACTCAATGAAGATAAGACAATGATTGAGAGGTAAGAAGTCAAATACTAAGGAGAAGGTCATCTAAGTGGGGTTCTGAAAAAGTTATGATAAAAGAGAAACAACAGAATCACCCGAGAACATTTTAAATACTTTAAACGATCAGGTGTGCCTAGAGAGTGGAAAAAATGAGTAATGTAGAAGATGGACTAGTTTCTAAAATTGGCAATCTGCCATGAAAGGAGAAAGCAAGTTTTGAAAATAAGATAAAATTAGATCCTTCTCC
>ML777626.1:769360-805046 GCA_009831015.1 Picea engelmannii | reverse complement strand
GTCTTGGCATGAGAGATTATGAGCTTTATATCTGGAGTCCAAATCTGTTATGGTTGTTTCAAATTGCTACAATTTGCATTCTATGAATTTTATCTTCTACTCAATGTATATATATAGAACACTTGCATTCTATGTGTGAAGTTATTGTGCTAGCCAAAGGATACAAAGCAATACCTGCAATGACTTCAAGTTGTATTATTGATGATATAATTTTCTGCTAAATGTCAAACAAATTGTCAAAGGTTTTAGTGAAGGCTCTGGAATTTATGTTGCTCAACTATCTCATTGGTATATAGGATCTTGTATTGGATGGTACTTGTTTCAACGTACCTAGGAAAGTACACTATTATTCTGATCCTATCTAAAAACAGAGACTTGCTCTCTAGTATATTTTTGTAGTCTTATTACGCATGATTGCACTTGAGCTTTTGGACTTTAGCTCAACAATTGTGAGTTCATGTGATAACACACCCAAGACATATTCTAGCGATCCTAAACTTCATTAGACAAGACCCCCTTTACCATTGGAAGTTAGACCTCCTCCTCAACCAACCTTGCCTAAGACTAATGGTATAGATTTAAATATTGATATGGCTAGTATCTTAGCAAAGGTTAATGTACCTGTCCCTCTCAGTATTGATATTGTATTTTTTTTTTTTAAATACCTACAACACAATTGCTATTGCGACATCTTGGAGTGTCGCTCCCATAGAAACCACGTCGAAGATGATGCCTCTTAACGTCGCTCTTGCCATGTTCTAAACATCTCTATTTCCACGTTCAAAATGTCGGTCTTTCCACGTTCGAGACGTCTCTGTTTCCACGTTCAAGATGTTGGTATTGCCACGTTCAATACGTCTCTCTTTCCACGTTCTAAATGTCGGTCTTTCCATGTTCAAGACGTCTCTCTTGCCACGTTCTAGATGTCTCTCTTGCCACGTTCAGGACGTCTCTCTTGCCACGTTCAAGATGTCGATCTTGCCACGTTCAATACGTCTCTCTTGCCACATTCCAGACGTTTCTCTTTCCATGTTTAGGACGTCTCTCTTGCCACGTTCAAGATGTCAGTCTTGCCACATTCAAGACGTCGATCTTTGAGGGGGTCCATTGTTTTTCGTTCTCCCAAAAATATAAAGTGGCAATTGCGTCGAACACGTCATCAGAATTTGACCCAAATGTACTAGTAACTTGTACCTGCAACATACTCAGCTTCAGTTGAAGAAAGAGTCACAATGGGTTGCTTCCTTGATTTCCATGACATTATACCTATTCAAAAATTAAATGTGTACCTAGAGATACTTTTCCTGTCATCGATGTTTCCTCCAAAATAACTGTCAGTGTATCCAATAAGTCTAAAAACTTCTGAAGTAGGATACATAATGCCAAAGTATTTTGTTCCATTCACATATTTCAAAATTCTTTTTCCTTCCTTCCAATGGGATTCTTTTGTAGTTTCCATCGACCTTGAAATAGGGCTCACTCCATACATAATACCAAGCCTTGTTGTTTTCATATACATAAGGTTTCCTACCATTCTTTTAAATAGTGTGGGATCCACCTTGGACCCTTCATTTTCCTTGATTAACTTCAATACTATTATGACAGGTGTTGGGGATGGCTTGGAATGTATCACATTGAATCTTTTTAAGATTTAATGAGAATATTTAGATTGTGAAATAAATATACCAAATTTGGACTCATGAACTTCAATACCCAAAAAATATCTCATAATCCCAAAATCAGTCATTTCAAATTCATCCTTCATGACTGACTTAAATTATTGTATGTCCAAATATCCTATAAAAATAAAATCATCTACATCTAGGAAAATAATTAACATATTACCTTGTTGATTTGCATTGATGTATAGAGTTGGTTCAAATTCACTTCTCTAAAATCCATTATGTGTGAGATAGGAACATATGTAACTGTACCAAGCTCTGGGAGATTTCATTAATCCATAAAATGTTTTATTCAATCTGTATAATTTGTTCTCTTGTCCTAGAATCTCATAGACTTGTGGTTGCTCCAGATATACTTCTTATTTTAAATGTCCATTCAAAAATGTTGACTTCACATCCATTTGATAAACATTCCACTTGTTTTGCAATAATGGATAACATAGTTTTGACTGTGTCCATGTGCGCAACTTGCACAAATTTTTCATTGAAGTCAATTCCAGGTTCTTGTGTAAAACCTCTTGCAACTGCTCTTTCCTTATGATTCTGCATATTCCCATATGCATCTTGCTTGGTTTTATAAATCCACTTGACACTTATCGCATCCTTGTCTTCAGGTACATATACCAATTTCCATGTCTGATTATTCTCTATGCACTTAATTTCTTCATCCATGTCTTGATTCGATACGTCATCTTTGAAAGCTTCATCAAAAGCTAATGGACCATCTATTTGTGAAAACAGAGAAAGGATGAAAAATGAATTTGTTGTGTCAACATTATAGATGTCGCACAAACTTCTTATCTTTATTGGTAACATACTTGCTATTTTTGGATATGGAGATGTAGAACTACTTGTACTTCTTGCTAGAGTTTGTTGCGCTCTAGGTGTGGACTACGCATGGTCTGCAGATTTCACTAAAGTAGTTTGTGTTGAATTTTGTGTCATATTTCTAGGTCTGGAAGGAACTGCGCACCGAAATATAACTGGTGTTTGAACCACTTCATCCTTTGTGTCATCATTCCCAATAGCATCAACAATTATAATTCTCCTCTTTATGCTTCCATACCATGCTTCATTCTTCACAAATTGAACATCGTGATTGATTATGAATTTTCTTGCAATGGGATCATACAGTTTGTATGCTTTTGAGTCTTTGGAGTATCCAAAAAATACACATTTCTAACCTTTGTTATCTAGCTTCTTTCTCACCTCATCTAGAACATGTGCATATGCAACAAAACCAAGAACTTTTACGTGCCACATTATGATCCATTCGTATCTAGGCTTGTTGAGGAGCATTATTTTTCAATGTCTTTGTTGGATACTTGGTCATGATGTATACTTCAGTTTATACTACCTCAACCCAATAATCATTTGAAAAATGTTTGGTTTCCAACATACTATGTGCCATTTCCATGATGCTTTGATTCTTCCTCTCTGTGACACCATTCTTTTATGGTCTATACCGCACAGTGAATTTCTTGTAAATACCATGAACTTTACAAATGTTTTGAAACTCTATTGAAACATATTCTCCTCCTCTGTCTGTTCTTAGAACCTTGATGTAATAACCATTATGATTCTCCACAAGTGATTTGAATTGTTGAGAACAACCCAATGCATTAGATTTGTGTTTTAGGAAATAAATACATGTCTTTCTTGAGAAATCATCAATGAATGTAAGAAAATATGCACTTCCTCCTATAGAAGGTGTTGCCATTGGTCCACAAATATCTGAATGCACAATTTCCAGTGGATATTTTTCTTTCTATGACTTTCTGACTAGAAATGACTCTCTATGCTTCTTTCCATAGATACAACCTTCACATATTATTTATGTTTTTTCAATTAATGGAAAACTTTTCACCATATCATCTTCATGTAGCATCTTCAGACCTCCAAATTTTAAATGTYCAAACTCGAAATGCCACAACCAGGAATCATCCTGCACCTCAGATTAGAATGATGTTTTTATATTTGCGCCTTCTTTCTTGAAGTTTGATGCACTRCCTTTTTTTATTTATGMTTTGAATGTAGTGTCYGACTGTGCATCTTTTTCTTTATCGACAACTTGCATTATTTTTCTCTTGATGGATGGATTCAATGTCAATAGGAACATTTTGTTGTTTTTCATATGAATTCTTGCAATAAGTTGGTTGCTTGGACATCTAACCAAAATCACATAATCATTATCTTCCATGTATATTTTGTATCATTTCTATAACATTTGTCATGTGCTTATCAAATTATTCTTTAGGACAGAAACATAGTAAACATCAGGAACAACCTTTTTCTCTCATTCTTTAGTTAAAATCTTAATACTTCATTTTCCTAAGAAAATGACTTGGATATATGTTCCAAGTGTAAATTTAGCTTGGAATGACTTATCCAAAATAGAAAACAGTTCTAAGTTTCATGTCATGTGACTAACGCAACCTCAATCTAGATACCATGTGTCATATGGACTTACAAAAATCTCTTGTAAGAATTTGTAATTTTGAAATCTTGACTTTGTACATACCTTGATAAGAAGTTTGTAATATGTCTTATGCTTCCTTGGATTTATTTGTTGATGAAACTCTTGGGAGTGTACTTTCATGCATGTCTTGATATATATAAAACATATCTTTTCAATCCTTCTTTCTTTGATATTTCCAAGCATTCTTCTCAGCATGTGTCAGAACATTGTATGTTTCCTAATATATTGGTTCCACATGTTAGAAAATAAATAGATGTGATCGGTTTTCCATAGACAATATAGAAATATTGTCACCCAACCATAGGCACAAAGGCCACCCCTGAGCACCTTAACCTTGAGAGACATAATAATTTAGGTAGAAAACCAATAGCCAACCAAGGCTAGCACATCTTTCTCCAATGGTACGCACCAAGAAAGAATAAGAAAAAACCAAGAATAAATTCCAAACCATAAACAAGATACCAAGCCCAACCAAATTCCAAAATCCTAATTGCAGCAGTTGCATTTTCACTCCCTCTTCAAACTTGTGCATCAATATTCTCATGAAGTTGTGAGTGAGTGAATGACAAATGATATCTAGTTCCCTCCTATTTATAGTTCTCTTTGTCACCTTTCTAGGATGACTTCTTGTTTTAGAAGTTAACACTTAAATATCAACTCATTTATTGAGATGACATGTCTTATGGTGTTTCTAAACATATTTTTAGGGTTTCTCCTGCTTCCCATAATATTCTAGTCTCGTCAAAGGTTACACGTAGAGTTTAATACCCCCTGCAACTCCCATAATATCAACACTCCCTCCTAGATAGGGAGGTATTAAAGGAAATGGTCTTGAGAAAAAACATACCATCATAGTTCCTTAGTATTTGACTTCACCTAACTAGGTCATTCCTTTGGAACTAATCACAGTGCAACCTAGAGAGAATGAGTCTGCCCTAGGGAATGAATCTCCCTACTTTTTGGACCTACACATTTCACCTAATTGGGCGATTCCTCAGGAATTAATCATAGTTCAAGTTGGAGAGAACGATTTTTACCTAGGGAATGATTGTCTGAACCATTTCCTATGGAAATGATTGTCCTGCACCAACCTCCAAAATGGACCACTCTTTGAAACTGTTCACAATTATGAACTTTGAAAGAATGAATTCCTAACAAGGCGGGCCATTCTACTTGAACACTACTCAAAGTGACTGCCAAGAATAATGACTATTCTATACCATCCCCCCATACTAGCCATGAGGGGAATCACTATCTATGGTACATCAACAATCTTTCAGACCATTTTCGTGATGAAAATGGTTGTCTGATCTGGACCATTTTCCGAACTTGAAAATGAATGTCTGTCAAAAATATGAAACCACTTTCCAGACTAGAAAGGAACTGCCCAATATAGAACATATTCCAAACTACAAAATGGCTATCCATAAATGAATAACGTATCAGTGCTCCCTCCCCACATGGGAGTAATCTCTTCCTTTTTCAATAAGGAAGCCATCTCCATGATTACCAACTTGTCCCTTAAGTACAATAAATTTTCATCTTTGACAGAGGCTTTACCACAATATTGTTTATCTTCTCATCTATGAAGATATACTGGATAACCACTTCTCCCCTATGGACTCTAGCATGGAGAAAATAATACTCGATCTCAATGTCCTTTGACCTGTCATGGAACACTAGGATCTTGGAAACCTTCACACAACTCTAATTATCACAATATATCATAGTCGAATCCAACAGATGATCAAATAGCCCAGAAACCAACTTCTGCAGTGTTGAGTGAAACAAACATTTTTTTCCTGCTAGCCCATGACATCGTGGAAAAGTGCATACCGAAACATATCCATGTAGAAATTCTTCTGTCATCTTCACTCCCTGCCCAATCTGAATCAATAAATCCATGAAATTCTATATAACAACTCAAACGTCCCACAAAGAAAATATCTGTGAGAGTATTCTCCAAATACATTAACGAGTCGATCAATTTGTCTATACAGAGATGGGTCTACTCGATGAGAGTCTCATAAATTCTTTAGATATGTGATCATGGGAGTTTTCCATGGATTTTCAATCCATCATCCTGAACTTTTGAAGAACCATTTCGATATAATTTCTCTGTCATAGAAAGTTTTCACCATTCTTTTATTGTACATGAGAGGCTCTCCACCAAGTTTTCTTGAATCCATACAAGGTCTTCTTCCATCTGCATACAAGGGTCTCTTTCTAGTATACCTCAAAACCTTTAGGTTGCTCTACATACACTTCTTCTTCCGTTACTCTGTTGAGAACAACATTCTTTACATTCATCTAATGTAAAGCCCAACCCATGGATATTACAGGAGATATAATGGCTTAGGTAGAGGTATGTCTCGTAAGCTATCATCATACTATTCTCCCTCCTTCTAGAATAAACCTCTAGCCCTGAGTCTCGCCTTGTATCTATCAATGCTTGAGTATTTTTCAAGAAATTTCACATACATTGTTCTTCATCACAAATTCCTTCCATTCCTTATGCTTTACTGCTTCTAGTGGGTTCAATCTTGGTTCAATTGGTTGTTCTTTCTTTCTTGGAATCTTCATGTTTTTCCTCATGTTCCTCTTCAATGTTGGAGTCCATGGAATATTCTATACATTACATTCTCTTCTTTCCTGAAGGCTCCAACCTTCTGCCATAGAAACATAAATGTAGATGGACAACCAAGGATATTAAAGGCTTATTTTTCAAGAATACTTATTCTAGAGTCAAACTTAACATGTGTTGTTTATCATGGCTGGTACTTCCAATGAAGAACATAGATAGATACTTCATAGTCTTTATGGATTCTTCTTCAATGGATCATATCGTTGGGGATTGATTCCATCCTAATCTCGACTTCATGCCTGAATGAGAAATATGGATGCTCTTCTTTTGTAATTATGTGATCAACTCCCTTAATCTAAGAGATTCCATGCTTATGTATTCTCAATCTCTCTTTTCTTTCTACAAAGTCTCACAACCATGTTCTAGTTTCCTTTTGATTTCTGAACTCTTTCGAGTCTAACTCCTATGAGTCTCTTTAACTTTGTCTCTATTTGTTCTGATTGTTTCCCATATGGGAGTTGTTCGTCCTTATAAACTTCTTCTATGGCAACTTCCTCAAGGATTGTTCATCAAACATATTTCACAAGGGTACCTACCTGGAACAAGAAAAACAAGAGAAAAGAAGAAATATCTATCTAGAGGAGATGTTAGTTCAACTTGTGAAAAAATATAATAAGCATATATATCAATAGTATCCATATGTATTCAAGTATTCATTGCACCTAGAAATAATAGAACTTTTCAAATAGTGCTTTCACAAATTGTAATGTAGCAACTATCACCCTTGATATATACAAATTTGAAGCTTAAAAATTTAATCAAATCAAGAACTTGAAGCCTCAACTCCTATGGAGGGTGCACTTGTTCTTTTGAATGCATTGAATCCAAGATTAAAGCTTGGAGAAGATCAGTAGTGATTTTCATGCAAACACACTCATTTTTTTCTAGATGATATAAATTAGATAGCATATACAAGTGAATACCTTTGAAACCTTGTAGCATTGTCCAACTTGCCTTCCAATCTGAAACTAGATACCATCTTGAAAAGAAGAGATTAGAAACTTAATCAGAAGATTCAATGATTAGAACAAGTTAGAAACTCTAAAAATTTCAACTTTGATCACAAAATCAATTTGACCAGAAGTTAACCTTTGAATTTAACTTTGACCTGCCCACCTTTGAATTTGACCACTCAAACTTTGACTTTGACTTTGACCAAAAATTCAATCTTAAATCTTTAGCTAGTTGAGGGTACCAAGAGGTGTGCAAGGCTAGAGTGCACTAGGATATCAAGAAATTAGGTCAAATGCTTCACCACAATTTCTCGAACACAAGGATTAGGGTTTTTTGCAGCTGCATAATCATAAAACCTAGTTGTAGTTGTCAGTGGTGCCATAACGAGCTTAACAAATAACTTCCCAATCTATCTTCCAGTAGTTAGTATGTCTGATTATAGTGTGGGCCCATGTCCTGCTATTAAATAAAGAGATGTTCTTTCTTTTCCATAGACACTATAGAAATATTGTCACCCAACAATAGGCACAAAATCCACCCACAAAGCACCTTAACCTTGACAGGAAAAATAATTTTAGTAAGAGACTAATAGCCAACCAAGGATAGTGCACCTTTATCCAAGGGTAGCACACCAATAAAGAATAACCATAAATCAGGCAAAAATTTTGAACCGTAACCAAGAGACCAAGTCCCACCAAAAGACAAAATCCTAGTTGTAGCAGTTGTAGTTGCACTCCCCCTTGAAACATACACACCACTAGCCTTATGAAGTTGTGAGTGAGTAAATGACAAATGAGCTCTAGCACCCTCTTATTTATAGTGCTCTTTGTCACTTGTCCACACCAACTTCTTCGTTTAGAGGTTAATACCTAAATATTAATTCTTTTATTGAGCCGACATGTCTTCTAGGGTTTCTACACATATGTTTAGGGTTTCTCTTGCTTCCTGAAATAGTCTAGTCTCGTCAAAGGTTACCCTTAGAGGTTAATACTTCCCGCAATTACCATAATATCAACACCACATATCCATTTTTTACTATCTCCCATACATCTTAACCCTAAAATAACGCCTTCATGGTTAAGGACCATAAGTCATATTTTTTTCCTATAAAAGTGGGAGGCTGTAGATTTAAAGTAGAAGCCACATTTTCAACTTACAAAAGAAAAGATGCTCTTGAAAATTACTCTGATCAAACATGCTCTAGTGAACCTTCTCTGATACTAGATATTGGATCTACAACACATAGACAACCTCTGCGCAACACAGTTGCAAAGATTGTGCAATTAAATTCTTCATCCCTGACTTCTCAAGACTTACCACCCAGTTCAAAGACTACACAATATACTATGCGCTATGATGATAACACCTAACAAAAAAAAAATTGTCATTGTGCTACTCTCAACACATAGACTATGAAATTAATCTTGAGAATAAACAAAGAGAAAACATTTTCACAATAGAAACTCAGAAATGCATCAACACACATATAACTAAATATATTGTGAACTAGTTACAGATTACAAAACTATGTCAAGCTTCAACTCCAACAACTTCTACAAAATTACAAAAAAATATTTTTCTCTCATCAAACACTCTTCATAGTTGTTGGTTCTTTCCTCTATTGACTAAAAAACTCTATAAACATATTATTCTTAAGTGTGAAGCTCACAACTTGTAATTAATATCTCCAATAGTTATGCCCATATAATTCATTGAAGAAAAGGTTCATTCTACCCATATAACGCATTGAAGTAAATGCTCACACTGCAAGTCATAATAGATCTAGACCAATGGTTACATGCATGAGATATGATTTCATCTTTCTCTGGACATATATAGTTATGCAAATATAACTCATTGAAGAAAATGTTCACTCTACCTATATAACACATTGAGGTAAATGCTCACACAACGAGTCACAGTATATCTGGCCTACTGGTTCGATGCGTGAGCTGTGAGCAATTTAATCTTTCTATGCACATATAACTCATTAAATCAAATGCTCACTCTCCCATATAATTCATTGAAGCAAATTTTAACTCTGCGAGTCCCCGACCCAGTATACTTGGAGATCTATTCTGTCAAATCAAATACTTTGTTTATAAGGGGATCGATTCATAGAAGAGAGAATGCAATTGGTGTAGAGTATCCTCACTTTCAAACACTAGAAGAAATAGAAATTGATAGAGCAACCATTGCACTATTAACTCACACAAAAAATTAGTTTGTATTGCACACTCACATGGATACATTACATGTATATATAGTTGGAGTGAGATCCAACTAATTCTAATCTTGGAGATTTAGGTTGAGAGGATATCTCAGCAGTCTCCTACCAAACCTCAAGCCAGTCCCCAAACTTAGCACACAACATTAATGTGAGCATTATCTCTAACACCCCTCTTTAATGCTTATATTAAAAAAACTTACAATACTCAAATCATGATTACAAAATTTGTCATATGTCTTTGTCTGACTGGTCCTCATACACACTTACATCCATCTTTGAACTTCATACACACACCTGTTCTCTCCCATCATCTTCGAGCTACCACTTCATACTACACAGATAAAACTGCTTCCGACCATCTTTGACGTTCTTTGTACAACCGACGCTTCTCGACTTTTCGAAGGACAATGATGATATTGAACCATCGTATGGATACACGTACCATGAAGAGGAAATTTCAACAGTTATAGGAGAATGATCTATATATTGAATGTCTTTAGTAGTCAGTTTCACAACTTGACCTCATAAAAGTAACCTGTAACTAATTCTCCTGGAGCATGAAGGGTCACATCAACATATAACAAACTTGGCCATAATTAAATTAATGATTTTTTCTCATGCCATGGAGAACCACCAATTTAAAATTATGCTAGTCCATTCTATAATTGGTTCTTCGTACTATATTTTACAAACACTATACTATATATGCTAATTTGTATTAACACAAATTAAATAAAATATCTTCCCATTGTCGCCCATGTGATGCATGCAAAACATGAAGTCATTGGTTTATGTATATGCTGGCAAATGAGATTTCATTTTCAACCACCTGTATCAATGCCAAAGCAGATCCGGTGTTAATAAACATGTTCTACAAGCATCAACAAATTTGGTAAGCAGTCATTGGTTGCTACAGAATGAGCAGGCTACAAGCTTCCAAATCTTAAAGACATGAGGTGAGCCCAGGTGACGTGGCATATCTCTTTTCTTCAATGAAGTTGTCAGTGATGAACTAATGCAGAGGCGTCTCAGCTCTCATAGTTTGATCAACGAATATCTGTGCAATGTTTTATCTCATGTCTCTTCTCACAGCGGAAGATTGCACACAGAAAAATAACTTCACACATAACAACTGCTCTTGCTCAAACCACACATATTTACAGTGAATCCCCTTCAATGGCTATTGCATCTTCATGGCCACTCCTGTGAGAGATTAAGCCCATCCATGCTCTGATACCAAAATAGAAATTGATAGAGTAGCCATTGCACTATTAACTCACACAAAATAATAGTGTGTATTGCATGCTCACACAGATACATTACATGTATATATAGTTGGAGTGAGATATAACTAATTATAATCTTTGAGATTTAAGTTGAGAAAATATCTCAACAGTCTCCTATCTCTAACAAGAAGTCCTCACTAGTCTATCTGTGCCATCAAAAATCCATTATCAAGAGACCCTGTAACTTCATTGCAAAGCCATGTACAGAAAGCAAGGACTACGTAACTGGATGCAGCGATCCACATAGGTATGTGTCGTCTCTCCCGTCTTAGTTCATTGTATCGCTAGAAGCATTTCTCTCTTTACAAAAAAAAAATAAAAGAATTTATAACTATAATTCTACGCATTAAATTCTTTTGCGTCCCTTTTGATGAGGATTATGCAATCCACATATGGGCAATTCAAACTGCATGAGGATTATGCAACCATCCATCAATCCATAGATGGGCAATTAAAATTGCATCAACTACTGAAGCATATATGGTAAATTGTAAATTGATGAATATGGTAAAGAGTAAAATGATAAAATGAATATAGTCCCATGAATTAGATTTGATGTTGGCTAAAATAGCTGCCAATATATTCTAAAGAAATCTTGTAAATTGATAAAATGCATATTGTCCCATCAATTAGATTTGATGTTGGATATCGTGTCTGCAAACATATTCTAAATAAATCTTGCTAGCTAAGAAAGGGTGTGTACTGCAATGTGATGAAAAAAAAACAACCTCAAAATGAACTAAGGAAACGAAAAAAACAACCTGAAAATGAACTAAGGAAACAAAAAAAAAAATAGTAACTAAGACCCTTATCTCTGACTTTTTCAAGAAAATGGGGTTATATCAATTGCAAAGTTACAGTTACTCCATCCTTGGTAACTTCCATTGCTTTCAATATTTTCAGTGTGTGAACATCACCCTTCATTAAACTGGTGTACTTGCTGACGGGGAGATTGCATGCACTTGTCTATTGAACGAAAGGGACCTGCATTTCTCTATTTAAAGAGAAATCCAATTAATAATAGTTGGCGTGCCAACTATCGATTCATTATCCACACAAGTGCTACACAGGTTTTGTTCCCATTCACAATTCACAGGCTGTGTTCCCATGCACAATCCGCTTCATTGGGAAAAATGTTGTGGCGTTTGATGTCAAATGAACATAGTTTAGGTAACTTAATATACTCTTTTTAAGACCTCAAAAAACTGTATACAACACAACATATTGTTCTTCTTGATTAAGCTTCATTATGTGTTGATCTTTCGCTCTCAGAATTCCAACCATTGTTTGGACATTGCTAGTCAAAATAAACATAACTGAGACTCCTAGCTACCTGACGGCGACCTAATTCACACAATTCCATGATAACTACAGACTCGTAACTGACATGGAATAACTGTATAATCAGTTTATATTAAACAATTTTTAATCAATTATATGACATAACTATTTACTATATAAATGTGTTGTATTTGATATAATTATTTACAAAACTTTTGCGATTCAATTATTTAATTATTGATATGAATTAGCAATATTTAATATTTAAAAGTAAGATTGAAACTAATAAATGTATAATTATAAACACTAACATAATCACATTAGTAAAGTGGTTGATATAGACATATAGGTGTTATTAATTCAAATAAAATTTCAAAGATAATCTCATTAGTAAAGTGGTTGATATAGACATATAGGTGTTATTAATTCAAACAAAATTCCAAAGAATTACAAGTAAGCACTTATCTTTTTAAGGTCCGATAGACCAATTAGGTCTTAGTAAAGGTTAATCATTATCATCATATTAATAGGTCATTTTTTTCTAAAATTTTGTAAATTTATCAAAAATTTAACCTTTAAATTTAGAGTTATTTTTCAATATGGTTTGAATGGAGGAACTCTCTTCATGGATTTCTTGAAATAAACCTCAGATTGACCATAAAATTCACTAAAATTTTATTTTTCAATGCTCACTTTCATGGGTTTTCATAATTTTCTATAATGTTGTTTGTGTTTGGAGTTTGGGAGTTAAAAGTGCTTGGTTTCTCTTTCAAATTTCACTCAAATTTTATTTTTCAAGTGCTCACTTTCATGGATTTTCATAATTTTCTATATTGTGGTTGTTGATTGGAGTTTGGGAATTAAAAGTGTTTATTTTCTGTTTCAAATTTCTCTCTGAATTGGAAAAAAATAATTTTCATTTGGTTCTAAATTGTTTATTTCAAAACTTTAAATCCTTTTCAAATTTAATGAATCTTTCAAAACTTTGACTTAAAAATTAAGTCAAATTTTACTTTTCAAGAGTTTTGAATGTACTTAATCATTACATCATATTTCTAAATTTTCTAAATCTCATATATATATATATATATATATATATATATATATTAGTCTAAAAGTTTTACTAAATGACTTTTTTTGGACAATATTTTTTGGGGACATTTGTCAAGGGGTTTTTTATCATGAGTCAATTTTTACATTCAGAAATGGATTTTACATAACAAAAATTAATGATTTCATACAAATTTATATTGTGAATTCCAGAAAAAAAAATTAATTTCTTAGAACAGTTAAAAACAAACCTATATAAAATGTAATGAATTAATAAACACTTTAACTTTAATATTTTATAATACTAAAATTTTTATAAAATGCAAAGAATTTGTCAGATATTTGAAATTAGAATTTACTCAAACTTTATTTTTCCTCACTCTTCTAATGCACCTCACTTAGATTTTTGTCAATTTTATTAAACAAAGAAAATGGGATACACCGATGAAGCAAACAACCAACATAAAACATGTCCATATACCAGGAAGATTGCATTTCACTTCAGTTTTACATTGTTGTCATTTTAGAGGTGTTACTTTGATAGAAAAAGTATATTTTGTAATAAAATTATTAAAATAAAGTAATTAGTTGTGAAATTTTGATTTTAAAAATATTTTTTTAAATAAATAAATAAATCTTAATATTAAAATAAAACACTAGACAAAACCTTAAACATAAAAAAATAAAAAATTGTTACCAAAACAATGACAACCCTAAACATAAACCTAACTCTAAAGCAATGAAAACTACCTATCAAACAGTATCCAAAACATATAACAAACCATGAGCTCCTTGAGCATTTGTGAGAGCCTACTGGAGATCTATATTACACACCTTCTGAAAACGGCTCCTCTTGGACTAATTGTTCCTGTGAGTGTAGAGAGTTGATATATATAAATCCACCTAGGAATGGAATTGATCTAAATATTAAATATAATAGTATTGGGAGAGTTCAGCTCAAAGAACAAATTCAATCTATAACTAATTTGAATTTTCAATTAATGAAACCTAGAAGGAGGATCATATGTAACTTGTTGCAGCCTGGAAAATTTTAATGCACCTTCTGATTTTTCTCTCTTCACTCTTCTGGCCTGCATTTCAAGGCCTGTTCATGGAAAAAATCTATTCGACTGTATTCAACTGAATGATTAGTGATCTAATCCTATTTTACCCTTTGTAGAAGGGGAGTATGATCGTGGCAATCGGCTTTTGGTCCGCAATGTTGCAGATAACTTCGTGGATATTCTGGATTGGAGATATCACGGTCATGGGTTTCACTACCAGTTTACTCAGCTGCCTATATGCCTCAAACACACATCCTTGTAGTTTCGTCTTATAGCGAGTAGGATTTCTTGATTATTCGTCTTCGTTCCTTGGTGAAGTATGAAACACTTGTTAAATGTGGCATCTCCTCCTTTTCAACTAAACGTATGACATGTAAGGATTGAATCTTACATAAAAACCAAAATGAAACCTTTACCATGAAACGCCTCTTAGCCACTAAAAATATTCTATCCCTATTTAATCTTGTTCATAAAAAGATTCATTAGGTATTAAAATTTACCCTTAATAAAAGATACTAGTTCATTTATGGATTTTCATATTATCSAATTATCCTTTGCATMTCTACAAAAAATATATATATAATGTAATACATAATGAKAAATTTGTCTCCAGAATRAAAAAAWTTGGCAAGATATCACTTAAACTTTCGAAATCGTTTTAACCTCCCACTTGTGGTGCTATGATGGAAGTCGTCTCACCAAATTCRTGGCCAAATTTTCTATGGCTACCTCTAATTCCTTTTTAATTAGGAAGTCAAGGAAGTCAAGTTTCAGATTGCTTTTTTGAAGTATCTATGTATTCTTATTTGTGRACTAGATAATCATTCAATTAAAACAATATAACAYTCTAATAAATGATTCAATCTATTATCTAYTGAAATAAATTGTCATTAGGTGATAGGATGGTCATTAGATGAAAGATTTTTRTTATTTTTGAGTTAAGTGTCTTTAAGATGAGTTTTAGACTTGTGTTTTCAAGAAATAAGTGGTCTGTACTTTGAATGTAAAAAATGTMAAAAATCAACTTTMKGTAGCTAAGGGTAAATTTTTTATGTGCTATAATCTATCGAAAGTTGCAGCTTGCTTTCGGCAKCTAAGGATKCTCTMKTTTGGTYCTKTTAGCTGTCGAAAGTGCATAAATTTTCCAGAATTCATAGAAAGTCAAAATTCGACTTGGATAGAGTGTATTTAGGAGCAGATGATGACTACTACCCAAATATATTATCAAATATCATCCATGAGTTCAGGTGGAACTTTATTTTATCAATAGAAATATTCTAGGAATCAAATCCTAACATGTAGGCATATGACTAGATTTGGAAATCTGGATTTTCCTATTTTAGTCACTTTCTTTGGAGACAGATTCTGATAATACTGAAAGGTATTTTTGGAAAGTGAGAGTTTTTTTACAAGCACGATCTCCTCTTGAAAAACCTCTCTCAGTTTTCCAAAATCTGTTTTAATTTGAGAGATATGGGTCAATATTTGAGCAACATATTTCAAGAATTTTTTGTCTTTTCCAGCCACCTCACAAATTTTAATTTGAGATAGCAAAAGAGGTTATTAGATCCATCTTTTGAAGATCTTGAAACTAATTTATAAAATTTATTTAAGCTCATAGATGCAAGAGTGGTATGGGGTTCGACTTTGGGGACTCTTTCATACATTGTACTCTCAAGCTTCTCATTTTCATATCAGTAATACAAGCTTCTTTTTCCATTACTTGTTCATATTTTCATCTTCTCATATATTCTATACTTTCACTTGGATATTATGTTCATGTTTTTCTTGTTTGTCTAATGCCTATAACTGTCGTCTTATCATTTCATTTATGAGTTAGAATTGCAAGGATTCTTTACTTATTGTAATTGGTCATTCATATATACTTTTATGTATGATTCTTCTAGTATAATAAGGATTCTCCACACATCCATTTATTTACAAACTCTTTGAACAGCAGTGGTTGAAATCCTTGATCCATATGAGTGTGTTTATGCATGTCTTGAGTGAGTGAGGTTTGATTTAGTCATCCGACTTGATCCATTTGAGTTAATCATTGATATATTAGTTAAGTTACCAGGAATCTTTGAGCTACAACCTAGAAGAAATCATCGACTGATAACAAATTGGCGTCATTGCCGGGGAGAAGAGATTGAATCAAGCTTCCTGAGGAGACAAAACAGATATAACTTTGATGATATACAAAGTTTGGACATTATTTTGGTTGTGATCATCTATCTAGCGACTCCATGAAGGACAGATTTAGTGGCGACTCCACAATATTCAAATGTCAAAAGCATTTGCTGCTCTTTTGGCTTGGAGGTTTACACCTCTCAACTTCTCTTATGTTCTTGGTTTCCCACATCCAGTACCTAATATGTCAGAATGGGGATATTTTCTTTCTGTCTTCAGAAAGGGGAAAGAAGACAATCATGGAGAACACCTCATCAAGTTTCATGAGTGCATGGATCTACTAGATCTACAACATGAAGATGTTTGTATGAATATCTTCATGTATTCACTGTACAATGATGCACATGGGTGGTATTTCTCTTTACCTCCTCCTAACATTTCATCCTTGAAAGACTTCCACAAATTATTCAATGAACACTCCAAAAGGTACTTTTCAGATGAGTTCTTATTTGATAATTGTTGTACAGAATATGACCTGCATCATAAGGTTAAAGATGTAAATAGAGAAGAATCTTTCCCTCACAATCTGCATCATCTCTCTAATGATCTTCACGATCATATGTTTTCCCTTAAACATGAATTAGATAGAAGTAATGAAGAAGTTGAAGGCTTTCCTATTACCATTATTTATGATTTTCATAAATCTAAAGAGTTAGTTTCTTTAGTTATGAATCATGAGGATCAATTTTTTGTTGGTCAAAGGTTCATTGAAATCAGTAAGAGTATCCCACAGCTTTTGGATTTACAGATCAAGAAAATATGCAGTAGACATGAGGAGGTAGATTTACAGAGATCATCCATAAACATAGAGAAACAACAAGAATATTGTCTTTCTTCTTATGTACCTTTTATTTTAAATTTTGATGGAAAGGCTAATGATGATGAGGAAAAAGGTGATGTTATTTCAGATTTGTTTCGAATCCCTATTGGTGATAACTCTATGCAAGAATATTCATCTTTGTCATTAGAATTTTATCCTGATGTTCCCATATTTGACAAATATAGTGACGAGGAAGAAGATTTTAAGGTTTGTGAAGGCTTGTTCACAAGAAGAATTTCATCTAGTTCTACTTTTCAGCAAAGAGATGATAAAAAATGTATGCATGTTGCGGTTTATGATAGTTATGAATTTGTTGATCTAAATTCCAATGAAGATCTTTCTAGTTTTGACATATCTTCCAAAGAGTTCATTATTGGAGAGGGTGATCATAAATTGTTTCATGATACATATTTTCATACTCATCTTTCATTTGATCATTACCAAGACAATGATGTAGAAGATCAAGAACATACCTTTTCTTTTCTCTCAAAAATTGTCAGCTGTAATGGACCAGCACATCAGAGTGGTAGATCTAAGTCATAGATGCATGGTAGGGGAAAAGATATATATGAGAAGTCGAAGGTTTTGAGACAGTATGATTGTGATCTTGGTTTCAAATATCAATTTCCAACCTTACTAGAGTCATATCTTTCAGGCTCCTTTTCAGTTTTCAGATTTTATCATATCACTTGCATTTGACAGAAAATGTGATCTCCTGAAACAATTTGTATGGTCACTATTATGCTTTTATTATTACCTTCTAATCAGTGGCAGAAAAGGGATTCTTTTAGACAAGAAGTTACTTGAATGGTTTTTATGGAAGTCTTCCTTTACTTAACCAAGTTGCAAATTTGGTTAGAGTAGGGTAGCATAGGAAATAAAGCTTGCTTCCCAAGAACTTGTATTCTTTTAAGTTATTCAACAACAGTAACAGTTAGCTTGTTGTAATAAATGTAGGTCTTGAAAGTTTTCAAAAAGTGGTAGTACTGCTGACTCCATGCCCAATGGAACTGCAAGTTCAAATATTTCCATTTGTAAATATCATTTCCTTTTTGTTGGTTTTTGCAAAATAACTCCTTGCCCAATGGAACATTAGAGATTAGGTTCTGAATTTTGTTTTTCCAGAAAAAGCATCAGATCCGTGATTCTTGAAACCTGACAAGGAGGCTTTCACCCCAAATAGAATCCAGATGTTATCTCCTGAAATAAATTGGCATTAGGTGATAGGATGGTCATTAGATGAAATATTTTTGTTATTTTTGAGTTAAGTGTCTTTAAGATGAGTTTTAGACTTGTCTTTTCAAGAAACAAGTGGTTTGTAATTTGAATTTAAAAAATGCCCAAAATCAACTTTCGACAGCTAAGGGTCAATTTTTAATGTGTTGTAAGCTACCGAAAGTTTTAGCTTTCGACAGCTAAGGATGCTTTGTTTTGGTCCTGTTAGCTGCCGAAAGTGCAGAAATTTTCTAGAATTCACAGAAAGTAAAAAATTGACTCTGCTAGAGTGTATTTAGGAGCATATGCTGACTATTACCCAAATATATTATCAAATATAATCCATGAGTGCAGGGGGTACTTCATTTCATCAATAGAAACATTCTAGGAATCAAATCCTAAAATGTAGGAATATGAGTAGATTTGGAAATCTGGATTTTCCTAGTTTAGTCACTTTCTTTGGAGACAAATTTTGATAATATGGAAAGGTATTTTTGGAAAGTGAAAGAGGTTTTTTACAATAACAAGTTACTCTTCAAAAAAATCTCTCATTGTTCCAAAATCTATTTTTATTTGAGATATATAGGTCAATATTTGAGAAGCATATTTCCATAAATTTTTGTCTTTTCCAGCCACCTCAGAAATTTGAATTTGAGATAGGAAAAGAGGTTATTAGATCCATCTTTTGAGGATTTTGAAACTAATTTGTAAATCTTATTTAAGCTCATATATGCAACAGTGATATGGGGTTCAACTTTGGATATTCTTTCATACATTGTACCCTCAATCTTCTCATTTTCATATCAGTAATACAAGCTTCGTTTGCTATTACTTGTTCAGATTTTCATCTTCTTATCTATTTTGTACTTGCACTTGGATATTATGTTCATGTTGTTCTTGTTTGTATAATGCCTGATAATTGTCATATTATCATTGCATTGATGAGTTAGAATTGAAAGTATTCTTTACTTATTGTAATTGACCATTCATATATACCTTTATGTATGATTTTGATGGTATAATAAGGATTCTCCACACATCCATTTATTTGCAAACTCTATGAACAATAGTGGTTGAAAGACTTGATCCATCTAAGTGTGTTTATGCATGTCTTGAGTGAGTGAGGTTTGATTTACTCATTCGACTTGATCCATTTGAGTTAATCATTGAGATATTAGTTAAGTTACCAAGATTATTTGAGCTACAACCTAGAAGAACTACTGGAGTGATAACACAATCACTTTTTTGTTTTTGGATGGAAGAGTTCAGGAATAGGGCTTTGCAACAGCGTTATTCATGCTTGACTCTACAACATCAGTTATGAACCTTCTCTGACTCCCTTGGTATGCATTGACTGACTCATCCCTGCTACATTGACCACCTCAAAAGAATGGGAGAATAATGGGGGGCGAAAGCCCCCTCCTACCGAAACATTGTTGCCAACGATCTGGAAAACTTGCAAGTAGGCAAACCATCCTTTGGTCTGCCATCGCAGTTATGATAACAATACATGAAGGAGTATATGGAAATAAGAAAAGAATCAAACATGGAGGCTAAGTCCTCGCATCCAAAAGTAGCTCGAGTCTGGATACCCAGAAAATGCATCCCCCAAGCCTTGGTTTCATCCAAGTATGTCATCAAAACTATGAGGATAGGGGAGAATATGGAGTTCATGCGAGACCATGCCCTCATAGGAAAATTCATATGTCTCTGGCCCACAAAAAAAGACCTATCTCGCTGGATCAAGGCGTGGTGGAACCACAAGAGACACTATGAGCTTCAACTTAGATCCAAAGGTTTCTTTACAATAATAATCTACAACCTAGAGGATAAGGAAAAGATATTTGAAGGGGGGCCATATTTATAAAACTCGGTTGGCCTCTACCTATGTTTCTAGACAGACCACTTCTGCCCAAAAAATGAAAACTTCTCATATGCACCGGTATGGATTTGCCTATATTCCCTACCCCAAGAGTTCCGGTTAGAGGAAATTTTACTAGCCATAGGCAACACCCTCGGTAAATATGAAAAATATTTCAAAGATACCAAACAAACAAAATAGACCACTTATGCTAGGATATGTGTTTATATGAACATCTGCAAAGCTCTGCTAGGCACATTTACTTTCGAATACCAAGATGAGGAATGGGCCCAAACCATAGACTATGAACACATCCCTTTCATATGTCAAAAATGTCATGAACATGGACACCTTTTTAGAGACTTCCCTCTCAATGCCTCCCCTAGGAAGGAAGTTGAAGATAAACCAAAGGAATGATTTAATCAGGTTCAAAATCGAAGGAGACAAGCACAGAAGAAGCCCACAGCCATCAATAGAAGAAAAAAAAAACTCTTTTGAAGCCCTCAATCGCCTCCAAGAAGCAAAAGAGGTGGAAAACCCCCACAAGACCGTGGGTAAATATCCCAAAAATTACAAGGAATATTAGTTGGCATAAAAGCATCAAACCCTATCAAACAAAGAAGATCCACAAACTCACCCAGTCTCAGGGAAAGAACCAGAAAGAGAGAAACATGCAATCATGGAAATGGATGAGCAATACCTAGTGTAAATCGACCTAGACAGGTTAAGCGAAGCACTCAACAAGAAGTATCTCCAAAACCTACCAGAGGACCAACTGAGGAAAGACCACAAAGTATTTATGGAGTCATCAACAGGGGCTCTATCTAGGCTGGGGATCAACATAGACCCAAACCAAGATCGAAGAAAACACCCAAAATAAAACAAATGAAGGGGAAGAAAATTTGCTCATAAGCTAATAAAGGAGGCAGGAAACTATATGATCAACTCGGGACAGATTCACGGTATTTCAGAGATCTCCTTTTCCCACCAACAAATCGTTAAATATGAAGATCCTCACCTGGAATATCATAGGCCTAAATGGAAGATCCAAACAAAGGATTCTTCGAAACTGCATCAAAATGGAACACCCTGATATATTCCCGATTCAAGAGACAAAATGTGCAGGGCAAACTACAGAAGATATCATCAAAAGATGTTTGTGCAACTGTGAATCTTATCAAACAAATTCAAAAGGGGCTTCAAAAGGTCTGGCCATCCTTTGGAATCCTGCTACAGTCATCCTAGATCAAAGCCTCTCCACTCCATGCACCATCACAGCGCACTACAGAGCCATTGGTTCGGATAAGGAAGGAATGATATCAAATGCCTATGGTCCACAGATCAGCCAAGACAAAGAACTATTTATTCAGAGCCTGGCTTATTTAGGCTCCTTAGGGGAGGGAAAGCAATGGATTATAGGAGGCGACTTCAACATGATTCTCACGCTGGAGGAAAAGCGAGGGGGAAAAGATCTTCTGGAGCATGATAGTGCTAAAGTCTAGGAACTCATAGAGAACCTCAGACTGGTAGACATTGAGAATAGAAATGGCACCTACACCTGGACCAAAAAAAGATCAGGAAACCACCAAATCACTTGCAGGCTTGGTCGCTTCCTCATCTCGGAAACTCTCCTCTTGGAAGGCCCCGTAGTAGAATCCAACATCCTCTCAAGAGAAGGTTCAGAACACTGACTGGTTCAGCTCTGGGTTGACATTATTTCCACCCCCAAGATTAAACCCCTCAAATTTGAAATTTTTTGGCTCTCCCATCCAGATTTCTAGGAGTTGGGTCGTCACTGGTGGAGCACAATGGAAACACATATGGGAACCAAAATGTATTGCTTCCAGCAAAAACTAAAATACTTCAAACAACATGTACGCAAATGGAACAAAGAGGTCTTTGGGAACATTTTTAAGGAGAGGAAATTACTGGAACAAAAACTTGAGAACCTCCAAGAACAATTCATTCAAGAAGGATACACAATCACCTAGCAGCAGGAGGAAAATTAACTCAAAATAAAACTAGAATAAAGGCACAAGAAAGAAGAGATCATGTGGAGACATAAATATAGGGTTCAATGGCTCAACGGAGGAGAGAAGAACACCAAATTCTCCCATCATTCTATGATCCATAGATGCATTATCAATCATCAGGAAGACTCGCAAGGAAACACCCTATTAAATCATCAGGAAATAACACATGAGCTAACAGATTTCTACAAGGATCTCCTCTATGAACCCCAAGTGGATCGCACCTCAACAATAGAGTGGGTGGTCCAAAACATCCCAACTATAATCACCCAGGAACAGAATGAGTCTCTCATGACACCAATAACACAAGAAGAAGTGGATCAAACTATTCAAGAGTTACCTACAAGAAAGGATCCAGGTCCAAATGGTTTCACAACAGACTTCTTCCACTGTTATTGGCCAATGTTAAGGGAGAAAGTGTGGCATCTAGTGGAGGAATCATGCAGCTATGGAAAATTCCTTCCAGCACTAAATTCCACTTTCCTCACCCTAATACCCAAAGAAGAAAGAGTCACAAACCCAAGGAACTTTAGACCAATAGCTCTTTACAACGTGATCTACAAAATCATTTCCAAGGTCATAGATCTAATACTCAAGCCTATTCTACCCTTCATCATCTACAAGGAGTAATCAGGATATGTCAAAGGAAGGAAAATAATGGACAGTGTCATTCTTGTCCATGAAACCATTCACTCTCTCAAAAGCACCCACACTCCAGGTATGCTTCTAAAACTTGACCTTTCAAAATATTTTGATAAATTAAGCTGGCAATATATGAAAGCACTTCTATTGTCTTTTGGTTTTGACAGGGATTGGGTCTCTTGGATAATGAACCTCATATCCTCGACCTTCTTCTCAATCCTCTTCAATGGTGTCCCCTCTCAAACCTTCTCTCCCTCAAGAGGGATAAGGAAAGGAGACCCTCTTCCCCCTTTTATTTTTGTCATAATGGATGAAGGACTAGGATGTTATATCAAGACCTCTATTCAAAATGGTTCCCTCCAAGGCTTCCCCCTTGACGGATTAGAACTGACAGCCTCCCATAGCCAATTTTTTGATGACACGATATTAATGAATACCCCCACCGCACAAGAAGCAATAAAACTAAGCTCCATTCTCTCTGATTTCAGCGAAACCTCTGGCACCACCTTTAATCTGACCAAATTGCAACTCTTCTTTTTCAATACTCCTTTGGAAATCCAACATCACCTTTCTCAAATTATATATGCCCTTATTTTCACTCTTCCCTCTCGCTACTTGGGACTCCCTCTCTCTCACTCAGAAGCAAGAAACATATCCTGGGACTCCCTCCTACTCTCCATCATCAATCATCTTAGCAACTGGACCTTTTAGTCCCTCAACCTTCTAGCCAGAATTGTTCTCTTAAAGTCACTCCTCTAGGCCATCCCAGCTTACCTGATCTCAACCCTGGCTGCCCCAAATCAGTTATAAAGAAAATCAGCAATGTGCAAAGAAACTTTCTTTGGCATGAACACAACCCAAACAAAAAATGGGCCTTAGTCAGTTGGGACAAAGTCTGCAAGTCTAGATATTTAGGTAGTCTGGGCCTCCGAGACCCTGGTAAATTAAATAGCATCATGGGAGAAATAATTTGGTGGAGATGGCTCAAAACTCCAACATATATTTGGGAAAAACTATGGAAATGCAAATTTTCCCCAAATATGCACCAAATCCAACTTATAAGAATGTAGGGGAAAATTCAGGGCTCCAACATCTCGAATGTGACTTGGAAAAATCGACCACTCATATGGGAACATGTTTTTTTGGGAAGTCCCCAATGGTCATAGTGCCCTATTCTGGATGGATTCCTGGCATCAAATGCCACCCCTTCGACTAGAAGAAAATCTACAATCCTACAAAAATCACATTAAATATCTTCCCACTCTCAAAGTGGTAGATCTATGGACAGAAACCCCCAACGGCTCTCCCTAGAAAAGATGGAAATCAACTCATGAGGAAATCCAAGTGGCAATGAAATTTGACCTACAACAATTGAAACAAGCAAAAATCCAAAGGCGAATAAAGAAAATCAATGACCTAGACATTCTCACATGGGGATACACACCTCATGGAAACTTCACTCTCAAGGAGGGCTACACCCTACAGAATAATTTCCATAACCATCAAAAATACAACATTTGGACAACACTATGGAAATCAAAACTCTGGCCCAAAATCTCTACTTCCCTCTGGCTTATAATACATAACAAGATATTAACATGGGACAATCCCCAAAGACGAGGTTTTGTTGGCCCCTCGATATACCATATCTATCATCTCTAGGAAGAAACCATGGAGCACCTCCTAAATAATTGTCTACTCAGTGAGAAAATATGGAAGCAAGACACGTAGCTCATGCAAAGAACCAATCAAGTTAAAAATAACATCATTAGAACCATCAGGGAGTGGGGCTCCGGTCCCTTGAAAAGCCCTATCTTGAACAGAGCCTAACAATTCTTACTAGACTTCATAGTGTGGAATATATGGAAAAAGAGGAACAGAAGAATCTTTCACTCTCAACCATCTCCTCCTACCCTCCTATGGAATACAATCCTCTTGCATCTCCAAGAAACTCTCCATCTACATTCATGGTTCAAGGAAGACTTCCCCACTGACCTAGATGAGCTCTCGATCCTCAAATCCCGAGGCTTCTCGTTTTCCCACTCCATCCTTCCTCAACAACCCCCTCTATTTTCAAAAGCCCTTAGTCCCTCCAAGTGGTCCCCTCCCGGCCAGGCTTCCACAAGGTCAATTTTGATGGTGCATCAAAAGGAAATACAGGACACTCGAGGTATGGAGAAGTCATAAGAAACAGATTGGGCCAAATTCAAAGCCTAACTACAGGAAATAATGGATACGACACCAACAATTTAGCATAAATCTGGGGTCTTATCAAAGGGGTGAAAAAGTCTCTAGATCAAAACCTAACCCATCTGATTATTAAAGGAGACTCCCAAATCATAATAGACTTGGCAACAAAAATACTGAATGGAAGAGATCTAGGAAAAATAACTCCCAGCTGGTGCCTCCTTGGCCCTCTTCACAACTTCCACGCTCTTCTCACGCCTTCTCTAACTCTAACCCCCCTACATATTAGGCAAAGTGCAAACAAAGTTGTGGACCGACTAGCCAATGCAGCAGTAGACTCAATGTAGTAGATCAATCTCCAAGATCCCATTCAGTCCTAAAGATCACCCCTCTGGCTCCAGTGTGAGGAGCTTGCCTAGCTAGACAACCCCAATCTAAATGAGGTGTCACCTTTTTCTACCTAGAATTCCTTCCAAGTCAGAAATGATCTAAATCTAATGGGAGAGGACTACCATAAGTATCAACATAGAAGATCAACAGTTAATAGAAGACTTCAGGACCTTGGCAATCGGGAGTCGCAAGGTCAGAGGATGTTGTTTCCCAAAGTCAAAAATTTGTGAAATGTGAAATCGTGATAAGAAAGAATAGATCAGGATCGTTGGTACCTATTGGGCCCGAGATATGATCAATTTATGAAATTTATTAGACACTTTTTTCCAAATGTACATATGTGTTTTTCACAATTTGAAGGAGCTTTTTGAAGAATTTTATGCTAAAAGGGTATGATCAATAATAGGTACATATGATTCATGTTTAATGATTATATTGTGTATAATTCATCATGTTTTTATGCTTCCAAAGATCTGATTCACGTTTTTTTTTTTAGAGGATGAAAATTCACCACATTTCTGCTTCTGACACTCCTTCCAGCACTTGTTCGGGTACCCGATCTGACACTGCATCCAACACTCTGTCTTGCACAAAAACAGAGGGTGACTTAGCGATTATGGTATTGGTGTCCAGTGATGAGAGAATCGGGAATGTGGGTTTTGTTCATGCTTGACCCCCCTAACTATTGAACTTCTGACAACTCAGTTTTAGTTGTTCAAGAGGGTGATTATTGGCTCACTCTATTTTAGCAGTTAGGGCATCATTTAATGAAAATTGTCGAATTAGAAGTTGTCTAACCCTCCTCTGGCCGACCACTTGGTCTGTAAACATTATAAATACCACCAATGTGGTCAGATAATTTTTAAGCAGTAGAAGCATCAGTGTGATAGATAAAATACAATTTTACTCTGTTTTGTTATTTGACATTGTCAAATTATATAAGAACTGTGTTTTTAAGTTTTCATGGTGAATTCAAATTGTTGAGTTCATGGTGTTCTTTTAGAAAATGACCACGACTTGTTGGGGGGGCCACCAACAATATGGTAACTGTTCTTTAGTTTATTTATGCATTTTATAGTTTAGTTGTTCTCTTTATTTCCTGTAGATGTAATTTTATTGTGATAATTAGTTTCTTGTTATAGTTTAATTCCTTTGATTCTCTTTTGCAGGTTAGTATGACAGATTGTGTTAGCATTCATTGATCGCGTAGTTAGGAATGGATTTGAAAATCCTTAGAATAACCCCATGTACAATTAGATATTAGATTATGTCTTTATTTATGATTTTAGAATCAAGTTTAAAACAGAGTTTTAAATAGAATAGAACAGAGTTTAATTTGGGTTTTCTTTGACAAGGATTTGATGGATGGATAGAGTTAATTTTAGTTCTTAATGATAGATTTCTTATTTCAGTTTTATATAGATATTGCTTACTTAGTTGTTGGATAATACGTTTGGTAGTTTACTTTTTAATGTCATTTTCTTATTACGGATTGAATTGTTAGAATAAATATAGCATAGTTTAATTTATGTAGTTTGTTTCCTAGAGTTAAATTGCAATTGTATTTCTCAATTAATAGTTGAGTTTAAGTATGAATTTTTCTTACATAGTATAGAATTACAACGATGATCTCGTTATATTGTTGATGGTTAATAAATGAATATGCAGGGTAATTGACGATTGCTTTTGTCATGGCTAAATTCTCATTGGATTGTGTAATCCATACCTTTCACTTTGCTATTGAGATTAGTTTTGAGCTTATACCACTTGAATTATCCTTTGTTGTGAAGTGCCATCGAGATATCATATGACACCAGAGACATTCACACAATGACCAACATTATATTGGAATTGTCATAGGTTAAAAGAATAGTTTCTTGTTTTCATATATCAAAAAAGAATAGTTTCATGTTTTCATAGATCAAAAAAGATAGTTTCTTGCTTTTGTAAATTACAAGAGATAGTTTCTTTCTTTCATAGTTTAGAAGACAGTTTTACTGATGTTGTAGGATAGATAGTCTTTTTCTTTGATAGGTTAGAGAACAATTTGCTTATTATAGATTAAAGGTTAGCTATTAGTTCTTCTTCCTTTCAATTAAATAGATTTCCTGTCATGAATTAGAAATATTTTTGAATTAAGAATATAGTCCACTTGCCTCTTAGTCTAGATAGTTGTTCAATGAAAAGTTTTAATTTGATTATTTGTAGTAGAAGTTATCTTAGAGTAGTTAGTTGTCTATTTTCTTTAATAGGTTAGCTACTTGTTTTGCTTACTTGTCTATTTTCTTTAATGGGTTAGTTAGTTCTCTTTGCTTACTTGTTTGCTTGCTTTAGTAGAATAGTTTCTTACTTGTTTATTTACTCTCTTTATAGGGTAGTTTATCATTGAATGTAGGTTGGCAAGTTAAAATAGTTTTACTTGGTTATTTGCTTATTGTTATGCTTAAATAGTTGCTAATTGCTTATTGTTGAACTAGTTTGCTTTACATAGGGTTTTTACTTGTCTTCTTAGAACTATCCATCGATCCTTGGCCCAAAACTACTTAGGTTACATAGTTTCAAGTTGCTTAGTAGGGTTTTCTCATTAGATAACCTTGTTTGAGTAGATTAGCCTTAAATAGCCACTTATTTAGTTAGACTATACTACTACCATCAATTCTACCTTTGGCATATATTTTGCTACAAATCTAAGTTTACTTACCCTGGGTTGACAATTTAATTGAGGGTTTTTAGTGCTTTTTTAGTGCATATACAACACCCATCAGTACCAGAATCGATTAGGACCTTTGATCTGGTCCCATGGATATGCCACGAGAAAATTTCGAGATTTTGGCTATCAGGAATCCAAAGCTTGAAAGAGGTTATTTCCAAAAGTCGCAAAATCGCAAAATGAGAAATCACGATAAGCGCGATCAGATCAGGACCATTGGAAATAGAAAAAATTTGGACCATCGATCTCCTCTCATGGATATGATGCGAGGAAATTTTTGGATTTCGAATATTGGGAGTCCAAATCTTGAAGGAATCTACTCCCCAAAGTCACAAAATGCAAAATTGTGATAAGCACGATCAGATCAGGACCATTGGAACCATAACAGATCTGGACCATCAATATGGTCCCATGGATATGATGCAAGGAAATTTTGGTATTTCGGCTATAGAGAGTCCAAATATTAAAGGCAACCACTCCCCAAAGTCGCGAGATTGTGAAATGAGAAATTGTGATAATCGAGATCAGATCAAGATCGTTGGCACCATAATAGATATAGACCGTCGATCTGGTCCCATGGAAATGACACAATGGAATTACGAAATTTCGGCTATTGGGATTCTGTAGCATGAAGGAAGCTATCTTCCCACGCCACGAAAAGCATGAAATCGCAAAAAGCGAGAGAAAACCTAGACTGTTGATTCCAAGGGAATCTAGATTGTTGATATGGCTCTGATGGATTCGTTGATAGACCTTTGGTGTATGAATATAAGCTGCAGATATTCTTTATAAACCTTTAGATGAAATTAATATAAGGCTCCACTTTTATTGACAAAAAAAAAACAAATGATTTAATCACAATATCATAGAATCACGCTTACAATCTATGCATAAATAAATAAGAAATTATTATTGAGGTAGTTGCACAGAAAAAGAGGCATTCACTAATGATCAACCTTGATTTTCATAACAATACATAGCCTCATAGAACAAACAAAGCTCGTGATTGAATGCTTACAACAATTTATTTTCAAAAACAACTCAAGCATTTTGCATGCAATACTGAGTTAGACAATCTATATATAAACACTAACTCACAGAAAAGAAAAATGAAAATAGATTGCATCATGTCAGTGGATTGAAAACACTGCATAATCATGCATCAATTACCAACATACCCCCCTTTGATTCTAAGAGGGCTCACAATCTAATCTTGAAGTTTCAAAAAATGGACTTTAGCGACTGCCTTAGTGAAAATGTCTGCAATTTGCACCAAATCTCAAATGAAATGATACTTTAAATAAAAATGTTGTGTCATGTTATTATGGAATAGATTCTTTCCCAATTTTATGTCACTAATGTTATCAAAAAATATCAATGTAGGATGAACTTGTTTCTCTCCAATTTCTTCTAGAACTTTTTTAAGCCATAATGCTTGTATACCTACTCAGTTGACTGCAACATACTATGCTTCTGCGGATGTAGACTTTCAGTCATCCAAACTACGTCCCCAATCAAAATCACTAAATCCAACAAGATTAAACCTTTTATATGTGTAGTAATGAATACCAAAATCTAGATTTCCTTTCACATACCTCAACATCCTCTTCGTTGCCTTCATATGTATTTCAGATGGCTCTATCATATATCTTGAAACAAGAGAAACTGAATAAGAAATATCAAGTCGTGTGTGGGTTAGAAACATCGAACTTCTAGCAATACTTTTGTATGTTTCCTCATCAACTATTTCAGCACCATCATCTCTGCACAACACGATTCCATGGGCAGTTGGAGTGGAGGTTGGTTTACAATCTACCATATCAAATTTCTTCAACATATCCTTTGCATACTTTGCTTGAAAAATAAAATTTTCATCCTCATTTTGATAAACCTCCATACCCATAAAATATTGCATGAGACCCAAATCTTTCATCTCAAATTCATTCATCATAGAAATTATGATTTCATCCTTCATATATGGGTAGCAGTTCTAAGATTCTTAGAAGTACTACCCATATATAATAAGTCATCAACATGTAGACTTACAATAAGAATATCATTACCTTCTTGTTTACAGTAAAGTGTAGGTTCACTTTTACTTCTATTGAAGCCACTCTCCTGAATATATCCATCAATCCTAGCATACCATGTTCCTTGTGATTTCTTGAGGCCATACAAATCATTATTTAACTTTTAGACTTGATTTTATTTTTTCCTTGCACTTCAAAACCTTCTGGTTATTCCACAAACACTTCTTCTTCTAAGTACCCATTCAAAAAGACAATTTTCACATCCAAGTGATGAATGCTCTATTTCTTTTGAGCTTCTAATGAAATCATCATTCTAACAGTCTCTTGTCTTGCTAATGATGAAAATGTCTCTTCATAATCAATTCCATACTTCTATGTGAATCCTTTAGGAACTAATCTTTCCTTGTGTCTTTCAACACTCCCAACACTATTGTACTTAGTATTGTAGACCCATTTAATACCAATATTTTTCTTTTCATGTGGGCATTCTGTAAGATCACAAGTATCATTGTCGTGAATAAAATATATCTCTTATTGAATTTCTTACACCCAAACCTCATTAGTGCACTCATGTTCAAAAGATGATGTTTCAAAATCATCCTCGGAAAGTAAAGAAAAATTTATTGTCTCACCTATTGGATTTTCTTCATGTCCTGGAATTTTACTCCTTTGATAAATGTCACTTAATATTCTTACCTTCCTTTTAGAACTTGAATTTGATGTTGGGATTGCACTTGGAACAAGATAATCATATGAGGGGATACTTGGTGGATTTGTAGCACTTGGAACTGAAATATTAGTTGTCTTCTCAATATCAATATCATCATTAATATCCCTATCCAAAATGGATTTAGACATATCATCATTTCCTTTTTGATGACGATAAACTCCCCCTTCATAAAACATCACATCTATTGACACAAAAATGTTATTATTAAGGGGATTATACAACCTATAAACCTTACTTTGTTCACTATATCCAACAAAAATGCATGACCCACTTTTTGGATCTAACTTTTGTCTCTTTTGATCAAATACATGGATATAGAATACACAACCAAAGCATCTGAAATGATTAACAATAGGTTTTTTTCATACCAGGCTTCATATGGAGTCATCATATCAAGTCCACGTGTGGGACATCCATTGAGAATATATACAGTTGAGTTGCATTACCCCAAAAAAGAATTACTTAATCCCTTGGTTTGTAACATACTTCTTGCCATTTCCACCACTGTACATTTTTTCCTCTCCTCTAATCCATTTTGTTGAGGTGTGTAAGTAGTGGTGATTGGTCTTTTGATGTCATTCATATCACAATTATTCTAAAAAAAAATTAAACAAAATTCTCCTCCACGATCAGTCCTTAAGCTCTTGATTTAGCAACCTCTTTCATTTTCTACAATGGATTTAAACATATTGAATGTATCTAAGGCTTCATACTTGGTCTTCAAAAGATAAAACCAACCTTTTTTGTGAGTAATCATTAATAAAAGTAATAAAATATGATGTCTTACCCAAATAAAAATTCAAATATCCATACCTTGGATGCCACAACCAACTTTTTTCCTCATATGCCATATTGGCAAGATGGTTGTTATGTTCTCCAAACATCAATGGGAACATCCTATTATTTGACATAGGCACAGCTATAACCACACTATTTCCTCGATTCTTATCATAAATTGTACATTGTTGATTTTCAAACACCACCTTATAATTTTTCTCACACAATTGGCCAACATTCAATAAATTCTTCTTTAATTGTGGAGTGTAATAAATGTCTTGAACACTTTTCATACCTTCTTTCAAACATACCATACCCTTTACAATAATAACACTCGATATTTCTTGTATCAAATTTGCCTCTACGTCTTGAACCACATGTTCCTCTTCGACAATTATGATTTTAACCTTTACCTTCACTTTGGTTTCTATTGATGCTAGTGTTGGCATATTCATTCTTTGTAATTTGCAATTTTGAGGAAAAAAATTTCTCTCCACTTTTTCCAAATGAATGTCAATCTTTCTTCATGAGACATAAGAGATCCAACTAGGTGATCAAACTGAAGGGTAGAAAAATCTTTACTTCAATGACTATGGAAAAATGTTTCCACCTTAGTGTTAGAGATCTCAAGACCTTTTTAATCACAACCTATTTGTCCATAATTTCTCCAAGACTAGCCATATTATTGACTACATCTTCTACTCTCATGCAATAATCACTTACATTTTTAGCTTCTCGCATCTTCAAATTCTCAAATTCCTCTATTTCAAAATTTCATCATCCTCCTTCTTCCCCCAATTTTCCCCAAAAATAAAATACCCCCTTTCCAAGTCCTCCCCCTCTTCTTTATCCTCCTCTATCTATTCGCCCTCATTAATTCCCCAACAACCTTATCCCCCATTAATTCCCCAACAACCTTCTCTCCCCATTAATTACTTCACCTTCCTTTTAATAATAAAATAATAAGAGGACTCATTTGATTTATTTTAATAATTAATTAAATTTAAATTAAACTATGATAAACAATTAATGAAATTGTGTTGTTACATACACCCACCCTTCAAGAAAATTTGTTCCAAAGTTAAATTAATTTACAAAACAGGGGTAATGACACATGATTCATACATCTGCATCAAGTAAACAACATCGTCAATTTAACCGCTTATACAGACTAGTTTACATGTGTAAGGCATGCATGTGTATCTAGCACATGGAATACTCACACATGCACTAATGACAATAATTATCACTCCTAAAGTAATTCTTTCATGCATTTAATCCAATGAACAAGACCATTCATTTCATAAAAGATAGTAGACCAATTAAATGTTTGCAAAATCCCTCAATTATAATAATTTAGCACAAGCAACATTCACTTAGATAATTGTAGTTTAGTTAAGAAAATATAAGCATACATATATACATATATAAGGAAAAACATACATACATACATACATACATACATACATACATACATACATACATAGATACATACATACATACATATATATATATATATATATATATATATATATATATATATATATATATATATATATATATATATATAAANTTAAACGAGCAAATTAAGAAATTCAAACATAAGGAGAAATCCCCACACACTCTCAAATACTTCAAGTCATCCTTCTTCCCTAACCTACTTCCATATTCTATCCCTATCCTTCCCCTGTTGGAATATCTTGGAGCGTCAACTATATTGATCTAACTACATATAGAACCCGTAAGAAGAAGTGTCAACTCTCTTGACCAAGCTTACCCAACATGCATCTCATAGTCACAATCACAAGTCTAGGGGAGCATGAGCTAACACCGTCCTCCCATGACTGCAGGTTTCGTAGGATACACGGTGGGAAATCCATCTACCCCTCCTAATAAAACTAGGTTAAACACCCTACCATGGACGATACAGTGGCACTGTGTTGCTGGGATGTTTTTCATCGTATACTTAGTTTTAGGTAGTCTCTCCACCTAAAACAATTGCACTTGTCCACATATCATAGCAATGAATTTGAACAAACATAATTTCACATACAAATATTCATACAATATTGTTTCTCGGTAAATGTTCACAACATCAACCTTTTATCATTATTATCCTTTGGCTATTTCATAGCTCATTGACTTGTATATTAGTCTATAGCACAAAATCATACATATCTATGCACTACTATCATGTAAATGCATTTAATCATAATATTAATCTGCTATCCATGTACCAACAACTTTAAAAACCAACATTTTCAAGTTATAAATAGATTGCATAATATCTGCCATAATTCAAATAATGTTAATCATTCATAGAATTGACATTCACATAGATTCATATGTCTTAAAATTCAAGTGTATTATTAATAGTGTTCCATAGATATTAAACAATGAAGATACAACTAGGCCATAAGTAATTATAGTTTTCTAAGTTAAAACGAGCATTGCATACACCTATCCTTTGGGAAACATAGTCCTAAGGTTGTGGTCAAAAGTGTGGGATGATCTCGATGTATCATATCTACATCCTCCTAGGTAGTTGATCGAGTTCTATACTAGTCCTACTATACCTTCACTTGTTTAGATATAAGTTGAGGTTATTAATACATTAATTGGCTAACCCTATTTAGCAGATGTGCATCATGTCCAAACTAACATCTTATTACCACTTGTTGCATAGTGCAATGTTTTGGCCCCTTGTGGGTTCCCTCCTTGGCACTCCATGTTTGAGTACTACTTTGGTGACTCAAACTTGACACTTGTGATTTAGTTAATGTTAATACACACACCTCTTACCAAGTTATTCATCCCAAGATCCATAAAGGATTCCCATATTTAAAGTATAGCTTGTTGGTTGACTACCAATCAAAAATTAGCTTATTTTTATGGTTTTTTTTTTTTGGTTATGTGATTCTAATAATGAGATTTATATAAATTTCATCAAGACGTGCATATAATCCCACGTGGGATATATTGATAAATATAACCCATTTACTACTAACTTGATTATCACTCCAGCTTGATTCATACCACACACATGTAATCACAAAACTTTTCCATGCCTAGGAATGTTGACTAAGATATTGTCATGTGCTCATTACATGGGGAAGACATTTCAAGGTTTCTTTGGTTGCCAATATTAATCAATTATCTTCTTGTTAGGTGATAAAGATTATATCTTGACAACGTAAATGCCAATTATATGATTCTCTTATCATAGTTGACATACATATTCTTTCTACTTACAAGAATAATTTGACCATGCTTTAGTGAGCTCCCCCGAGTCAAGGATAAGTTTTCCATTAGGGTCCATTCCATGCTCTACAATTACTTGACTTAATGACTTCTCTTCTCACAATTTATTTTCATATGTCTCAACGTTATATCCTTTATACCTACATGATACTTACCGACTCTCGCCTCTA
>ML777626.1:755065-768590 GCA_009831015.1 Picea engelmannii | reverse complement strand
TTTATTTATTATAACTTTTAACTGGAATTGCATATATATATATATATATATCATGTACTTTACTTTTCATTATGTTTATATAACCTAATTGTACATGGCATATATTATTGTGTGCATCTCACCCACATACTTTCAAAATTTAATATTTTACTACATTGTATATCTTTTTGCTGAAACTTAACTATTCTATACTACTTACTCATTGCATTATATCTCAATCATTCGTCCACTACTATTTTTTTTGTTTGTTAATTTGTGCGGGACTTGTTGGCTACGCAATTAACCTGTGGCTTGAGAAACCGCGACTTAGGGGCATCTAAGCCGTCAAAATCACCTGGGGATCGCACCCGACCTGAGCCACACCAAACCTTAACATGGTTGGATTTTTTGTCCCCGCAGGTTTCGAACTGGTGAATTTAACATCACTGAGTGGCTTAACAACACACTCCGTCACCGACTATCCTACACCTCGGGGACCATTCGTCCACTACTATTGTCCTTGTTAACATTATGATATTTAGACTTCTTATATTGATTTTTACCCTATCATTACTCTTATTGTCTATTCCTTTACATGTTTATTACTTTTTTTTTATTATATATATACTACCAATTATCACGACATGCTTTCACCCTATTCATATATTTTATATTTTACTTTTACTATCACTTTTACATTTCACTATTTCATGTATCTTTCCCATCTTCATTTATCTTGCATGCTTTTCATTATCCATTTTTCTAAATTTACTATTTCGTGTATCTTTCTCATCTTCATTTATCTTGCATGCTTTTCATTATCCATTTTTCTAAATTTACTTATATTTACTATATAAGTGTCACTTATTTTTGTATTATTCTAGTTAACACATTATTTATTTATTTATTTTATTCACTATCATATGTCATTCCATCCTTCAATATTTATTATTATACCATCTCCTTTCTATACATTATTTTATACATATGTTATTATTTGTATTTTAATTATTTTTCACATTTCCAATGTCTAACAAATATATTGTATTTACAATGTATATTTTTATCATTGTTTATATATATATATATATATATATATATATATATATATATATATATATATATAATTTATCTCACAACTATGTACTTTCATTTTATTATTATAAATTAATCATTTTTTACTTTTTATATCATAGGTTATTAATCCTTTCATTCTTCTTTATTTATGGTCTAAGGGTCCAAGTATTACTTCTAATGTGAGTGGATTTAATGGTTAAGAACATGTGTTTCCTCTTAAAAAATTACAAATTCAAATCAAATCTAGAAAGAATAAGATATATATACCTTAGTAAACTTTACCAGTCAATTTCATATCCTCATTATTATTATTATAATATTATACTTCTAATCTATTTCATATCATCATTTACTTTTTATTTTTACTTACTTTGCACATATATTTTATTACTTAATTTGCATGTATAACCTTCACCACATAATTAAAACATTATTATTTTATAGCAATAAGCGGGTGTTAACGAAATAGTTGGTCCTTGCGTTAAGCTAATAGAATTAGAGGACAAAACTCTAGGGTTAATTCTTCGTTTTAATGAAAAAAACAAAACGGAAATGGTTCCGCTCACGACTTCTACAATTGTATAACAAAGTTGAAGGATATTTAATTCAGGATAAAACTAAAAGTTATACAAACCTACGACTTCTACCATTGTATAACAAAGTTGAAGGATTAAAATTTATACAAACCTATTGATCATTATTTCTTTACACATTTTAAATCAAAAATATATATATAACTAATTTTATTTGGTTTATATTTACAAATAAAATTAATAATCCAATAACAATGGGGTATAGAACTCAATTTTGTGTATAAAACTAAACTAGATGCAACCGTATCCCTTTATATATTTAATATAAATATATATATATAGATATATATATATAATTTAACAAATATTTTTTTTAAACAAAATTAATAAAGCAATTACATAAAGTGAATATATAAGTAATTAATTAATAAATATTAAAAATTAAATAAATTAAAAACAACATGGAGTAAGAAGGCCTTGCATAAGGTCTATGTGCCTCCCCTAGATAATCCCACACCTTAAAAAAAAATGCCTAAAATAAAATTTGACGGTGAACACTCTCTCTCCATAATTTTCTTCTTTCTCACTCTTGCTCAACAAGCCTTCTCTTCCTTTATTCGTGGGTTAGAGTTTGCGTTCTCAAAAGGAATGACCCCTGCTCCATGGTCGACAGTACAAAGGGAACAACTATGGCCTCCATGCTAGCCTATCCATATTCTAGTTGAGTGTAGTATGTTTGAGCACAGTGAGCTCAACAAGTCATAAGCCCTATATTTAGCATACGCCCTCATGGGAACCTCCTTAGTGCTTGGTGCTTGGTATTTGAGCATTTTTTATTGCTTGGTGGATGTGTAGTCCCCTTGTGACTTGGTTTCTTTCGTAGTTCCATGGCCATCGGTCTTAAATCCCGATTCTTGGGTCGTTTCTTTTCTTTATTTTCCTTCCTTAATCCACCCTTCCAACACTACCACTACATTGTACTCTGGATCTTCAAGCATGGATATCCTGTTATACAAATTATCGAGCAAGCCCTCAAAAGAATTTGCTTTCTCCTCATCCCCGTCGGTTGTTTTCCTAGTGGCTATGGCCTCCATCGAAATTGCTCTGGAAAACCCCCAATTTTACAAACCCTTCTCTCTTCATACAAATTATTTCTACCGGAAAAACTCCCATTCAAACAAACATTTGGAAGCCCTAAGCTATGAAACAAATGATAGAGTGGGATCTCTAGGTAGCCACAGTGGAAGGAATGTAGCATTGACTCCCGCTAGTCGTTGAAGAACGGGTAAGCCTTTTGGTAATGACAGGAGTAACAAGTGACCTCGTTGCTGCCAATGGAGTTGAGGAGCTCCCAGGGGAAGACATGTAGTGCACCCCTATTTCTTCCTTGTGGGATCCTCCCTTGGCATGGACTTGGTGCTTAACTTGGCACTAGGATAATGATTCTTGGATATTCGGTGCTATAACCCCTAGGATTTCAATGTGTGTGTTCTCATCGATGCTTGGGCTCAATTGTGAAGGAGGTGAAGTTAAAAGAGGAGCTTGATGGGATACTTAAGGGAGGAGGAGGGTTGCCTGTCATATCAGATTTTTGGGCAGAATGGTGTGAAGTGTCCAAGCAGATGAATCTATTTTTTTTCCATCTTTGCACAGATACCCTTGATGTTAAGTTTCTTAGGGTTGAAGCTAAAAAACAACCAAATATTTTAGAGGCATTCTCAATATCGATAATACCATATTTTGTATTTTTTTTAAGGTGATTTGAGTAGCATAATAACATAACTGTTATATTTCTTCTTTCTTGAGGATGAAATTTGATTAGTGTTGTTGGAGTTTCACTTCTTACTATAGCGATTCATCCCCCAAAGTATTGGATATTTCTTCAATCAGTTTGGCACAAGTTTTGGCTGATAGTATTATAACCCAAGGCATTCATTTTCTGTTGTGGTGATTGGGAAACCCTAGATTGAAAAATATACATATATTTTCTATGCCTTTCCCCATATGTGTGTACAAGTTATAGATAGAGATGGGCGGATTCTTTGCTAGTATTAATTTCATGTCATTTTTGGAATGTGCAAAATCTTTGTCATTGCCTTCGCTTTCTTGCAAGGTGAACCATGGATGAAATTTGTTTGAAGGTCTTCTCATTTGTTCCCCACCTCATCATTTAGGTTTATTAAATTTGTAAGGACTTTAGGACTGTATTATTTTGTCAGTCTAGAGCCTGTGTGGTAAGCTTAGTCGCAATTTGTTCACAAATGCTTGTGTAAAACCCTGATGTTGAAGGAAGGGGAAGTGATTGTAACACTGGAGAAGGGTTTCTCTCCCACGGATTCGATTCTAGGCGCAAGTGGCCTCCATATCTCATAAAGAGGGCTTGACATTTGTGACTAAGACTAAGGCCTCCCTAAGCATGGAGATATGTGGATTACAAATGCTGATAGTTGTTGCACTATTTAATAATGGAGATATGTGTATGTATCCTATAACAATGGACTGCAGGGAATTAGTATGGTGTAGAGGAGTAGACCGACAATGTTCCTCAACATAAAATATGTTCAAAGCCATTAGGAAAATAATTTCATGAATTCCTGCTCTAGTTTTGGATATATTTCATCTCGGATATCTGGTGCAGTTTAATATAGTTGAAACATTTCCAATACAAATTGAAGTAGATGATAAGATTGGCTTTGGGATATTTATTCTCAACATCTCTCCAATTCTAGACCCCAAGCTTTTAGGATTGTTTTCCACCTTGAAATACTGAAATCCAGGTTATCGTAAGAACCTATTGGAAGGTTCGAAGATGTTTCTGTTTGATTGTTTTTACAGTATTCTTGCCACTCTAGGCCTGTGGCAAAAAGAGTCCAAGCTTATTTTTATTGGCCTAGATAATGCAAGCAATACTACCTTGTTGCAGTGTGTTATTCGTGGCTCACAGAAACGCGTGAGTAGAACTCTTGTAATGTGAAATTGCATCAATTTTCATCCCAATTCGTCCATTGGAATACCTGAATTTCCAGCAGAGCCTTACATTGATTGTTGTTGGTAGTATGGACATTGAGAATATGCCTTAAAGTGTTTCAAGATAGTCTCTGGATATAGCTAATTCTACAACATTCCTTGCCTTCTCTGTAATTTGAACTCGTGGCTCACCCGGACACTTGAATATATACTCTCTTTACGTTTCTTTTGAACTTTTGTTAGCCTTCTCAATCATTGGGAACAGTCATGGATTTGGTTATCAAGGTGACGTAGTCTTTGTACCATCTCTAGAATCTGATTTTGGTTTTTCGTGCTAAGTAAAAATGAACTGGGTTTTTAGGGTTGAAAAATTTCTGGCAGTGTTTGATTTCTATATCAGAGGGTTTTGATTACCATTTTTTCGGTAGAGTGCCCCTTCTTTAAAATGTTTGAAAAATATATCAGATATTTTTTATTAGCATTTTTTAATGTAGAGTAACCTTTCTTTTCAAGTATTTTCTCTCAATATTAATTTTCTTTTCTAGCTCGTAAATGTGTAGAAATCTATTTTTAAGAGGAAATTTGGCAATGTTTGTGGGGATGAGGTATAGGGTGATTACTTGTATCTGTGATGATCGTGTTTCAAAAACCGGCCAGTCTTTGATATTATGGTTGACCTAAATCCTTTTGAAGTGCGGAGGGGAGACACTAGTACATAAGTACTTTTAAAAACAATCGTCATTTAAGTTCCATGGAGGAGGGATATAAGGCCAACTATGGTGGCGGTATCACCATTTTTGAACAACATCGAAAACTCTTTATATTTTCCTCATGTCAGAGCACTGCGTCTGCTTGGAACCTATGGAGGGACATGAGTGTTAATAGGATGCTTCTTGTTCTTTGTGCAAGTATCCCCTCTCATATTCTAGTACATTGTTGGAACAAATGTAGTACATCCAGTTCCACTTTTTGTAGCTCGATAATAATTTGCAAATAAATTTTGGCACAAATTTGTAAACTCTTAACCCAAGAGAAAAATTTAACAGGTTGGGCTTGTAACAATCCAATTTGGAATGCAGATGAAGAGATATTTCTCTTAGACGTATGACAAACTATAAGGGAGTTGAAATGTGAAATGTATAGATTAGGAAACTAGGCAGAGGTTGCAGACCATGTTGGCACAAAGACAAAATCATGTTGTGGGTGGTCAAGCCTAGGTTTAATTTTTTAAAGTGGGCTATGATACCATATGTAAGGCCTACCTATTTCAAGGCTCAAAATAATAAATATTTTCTATAATCTCCTACAGAAATTGATGCAAGATAGTTTAGAATGTTTCTTTCATGCAAGAAATAAAATGGGAAATAAATGGTAAATAGACAACATGATAAATTAGACAGCATAATAACAACAACATAATAATAATAGCAAACCAACTAGTAAAATACCTACCTCGACCTGCAGGTTGGTTGATTTAGCCAATTTCCTGTTTGTTGATGATATTGCCCAAACTGAATATTAACCTCCCAAACAACTAGGAACAACCTCTTCGGCTCTTTAGCTCCAAGAATGCTTGCGGTTTCCTAGCCCCCAAGCCCAAAGTTCCTAGCAACATCAGTACCCTGTGAGAGTTATCCAAAACAAATTGTTCTCCCTATTTCCTCCTCTATTTCAAAATTTCATCCTCCTCCTTCTTCCCCTAATTTTCCCCAAAAACAAAAGACCCCCTTTCCAAGTCCTCCCATGCTTCCTTATCCTCCTCTCTCAATTCCCTCTCATTAATTCGTCAAAATCCTTATCCCCCCATTAATTTACCAACATCCTTATCCCCCCATTGATTACTTCACCTACCTTTTAATAATAAAATAATAAAAAGACTCATTTAATTTATTTTAATAATCAATTAAATTTAAGTTAAAATATGATAAACAATTAATCAAATTGGTTGTTACATTTTTTTCCGATAAAGTAAATCAATGTGAAACATGAGAAATAATCAACAAAAATGAGCACATACATTGATTTAATTATTGATGGATGTGGAAAAGGCCCGATGAGGTCTCTATTGATCAAATATAAAGGAGATGGATCTCTCTAAGTCTTGCCTTTGTCAAATTTCTCTTGACGGTGTTTTCCAAGAACACATACCTCACAAATTCCTTTGAAGAAGTGGATTTCGGGTAGACCATCAACCATTTATTTATTTTTAAAATGTTGCATATATATGAAATTTAAATGCCTGAGTCTTTCGTGTCATATCCTATTGCTTTCATCAGCATGGGTAAGTTGTAATGCAAAATATGGTTCAATAAATTCAGAAAATGTGTAGAGTCTAGATTGATAATTTACCCCACCAATAGAAACCCTAGAATTGGTTTGAATGTCATATATATCCACTACATCATGTGTGAATATGACTCTCTTTCTGGTGTCAATTTTTTTCATCTGATACACAAATAAAATATTGACAGAAAGTTTGGAAACGTGCAACACATTTTAAAAGCTTCCATTTGTAAGTTCAATTCTTCCTTTGTCGGTAACCTAGACTGAAGAGTTGTCCCCCATCATAATAGGAGGGTCTTTGCATGCATCCAATGAAGAATAGACTTATTTTGTGGCATTCATGTGGTTTGATGCACATGAATCTACAATCCAAGCATCGAAAGAGGAGTTGATGGAAATCAAAGCATGGATAGAATTGTCTTTCTTGGGATTTTGATCTTCTTGATTATTCTTTTTAGCACCCTCGGGGATGTGATCTCAAAGTTTGTTTTCCTGAATTATTTGGGTCATTATATCTATCTATTTCTTCATACATGTGGATTTTGGATGGAATTGTTTATGGAAGTAAGTGAATTTCTCCCATTTTCTTCCCTTTCCACCTTTGGATCGAGATGCATCATTGAAGGGTTTTGAGTACACTTCCTTCTTTATATTTGAATGTGATTTCCTTTTGTATTTATATTTATATTTATGATATTGATTACTGCTTCCATCTTGCACAGTAAGTGCATGTGCCTTTGGGCCTTTGATTTTTCCCACGTTGATGATCTTGTTCTTCTCTTGTGTCAGAGTCTCGATAAATTCTTCAAGAGAGGGAATCTTCTAGGTGGCTCCAGTGCCGAATCTAATTGAATGAAATGTGGATACAGAAACTGAGTATTCTGGACCAATTTTGGAGAGAATGGTGAGAACCATTTGTTTCTCCTCCTTAGATTTATCAGCCATGCAAGCCTTGAATTGAGACAACAAATCCCTATATTTGGTAAAGAAATCTTGGAGATTGTCGAAGTTTTTTGGATCCAATGTAATCAATTCCACCTAGAGAATGTGTCCCCTCATCTCATTATGATTTACAGAAATCCCTTCCATGGTGGTCCAAACATCATTTGGCGTTTTACAGGAGGATATGTGAAAGAGGAGTTAAGGAGAAATGAGACTGCAAATTGTTCTGAATGCTTCATTCATTCGATTTAGATACTTGGATTTTTCTATGGATGATGTTCGTTCTACCTATATGTTCATGGTTAACCTATATAATCCTCTTCTTGGAAGATGCATGATCATCTTCTCCTTCCATGCAAAGAAATTGTACAATGTAAGAATGAATTCTTTTGGAAATTCCATTTTTTCGTTGTCTTCAATCTTCAGTACATGCAAAATAATTTTGTTTGTCTTTTCCCTTGAAGGTCGTCAGCTCTAACACCATGTAAATGTGTTGAAACTACACATAATATATCTACCTGGGAATTTACATACACACTTGCAAAGAAAATAGAATAAAAGAGAACTAGGAGAGAAAGAATAAAATAATTCTCATTAACCAAATGAAAGAATGATAATTTACACATGATATACTATCTATAACTCAACCAATGCACACTAGAGGAGAATCCAATGTGCCATAGTGGTGGTATAGAGTGATATCGATGCACACCAGTAGTTACAGGAGTAAACTTCCACCTAGTCTAGTCTCTTGTGCAGTTACAGGACTGAACTGTCACATAGCTAAGTTAACTAGTCTATTAGTCTTCATTTAACTGACCGAAATAGAGTGAAGTGAGGAGAATATTAGGGAATCATGAGTAATCTTCTAGTCTAGTAATGATCCCAAGGATAATGTCCATTAGTTGGTGATTGTAGTGTACCAATTGCTCTGATACCAATTTGTAGTGTACCAATTCACTACCCAGGTTCATCCAAACCTCTCGGTTCACCATTCATTACATGGATTTAAAAACAAATGCATTTAACCAGAATTAAACACCCTTAACAACTCAGAGTAAAATATATGGGTACTTCTATAATTAAATGTTCCATAGCATTCATCATTAATTCATTTACACAGCGAAAACATGATACATAAGCAGTCAGTCACGCATAACATGATCAAATCATAATTCAAATACTTATCTTTTAACAGCTGTAGAAAACACCAACCGAGTGCAGGCCTTCCACGAACCTCCCAGCCTTAGAACACACTATTCATCAGCTCAACAGTAGGTCACCCCCGAGCTTGGACCGAGCTCCACCCCCGGGCAAGGAATCTAGACTCAGGTTGAGGTTACAGGGAAGACAACACATACACATTCAACAGGAAGAAAGCTCTCCTAGGAATCTCCCACGCTCACTGCACACAGACCCTCATTCCCCACATGCCTGTTCCACCCTAGGAGAGTGCACCTTCTCTATCACCTAGACAGTCCTTCGGCTACCACTCTCCCTTACCTTGGGTTATAGGAACAGACCGAACCGGAATTCTCTGGGCTCTATGGAAGCTACAGGGATTCCTTCCAGGAGTCCTCTTCTCCCTCTGCGCACTCTCTCAGCTGGAGGAGTCGCTCACAGGCCAACAAGCCTCATGCAGTCCAGCACTGCATAGTCACATCAATCCATGGGAAAACACAAACAAGGCTTCCCAAAAAGATTCAGCTGTCACAGGATAATCTCACAAGATAATTTTCGGAGCAGGCTTCACGCACAGGCTAGCTCATTTTCCCCTACACTCGCAGGATGCTTCCACTCGCGTCCAACACAGGGAATTCTTGTTTAGGAATACGTTTCCAGATTGACTAGAATAGACCCCGACTCATAGCTCTAGACAGGGTATTACCCGGTTTTCCTCAGGCAAAACACAACTAACGGTTTCAAAGAGCCATCTGAATATTCGACAGAGATCATATGGGTTCCACGCACAGAGGTTCGGTTCAGAATGGAGGCAAGAGAGAATTCTCGGCTCAGTTCAGGGTTTTTATTTGCATGCACCAGGGTTGACACTTGTCACCCTGGGAACTACATGCATTCCATCCGTACACCTTCCTCCCACCACTTGGGAAATCACGGGCCCTTCCAAAGAACTTAGGTTAAAATAATGTGCACATGGATTTTTAGGAATAATAATAAAATATTATTCCAGGCCTAAGCCCCCTAGGCTTAGCCCCTAGGCTCCACACTCAGCCCCTTTCCCACCTTCCATCCCCTAGTTCCTTGCCTCTTATGTGGATGCTTAGTCCCCCATCACTCTTTCATCGTGGACGTTCTGCACTGGTGGTATTTATATTTTATTAATTGGCCTGCATACATACAAGTACATCAACAGGCTCCTGGCCTTCAACACTTAGGCTCCCTGGCCTAACAAAACTCATAAGCCTACAGCTTATTCAAAACTTGGCTCACTATCCTATAGAACATAGTTACAATTTTTTTGCATATAACATGATCTGCAACGGGGCTCGGCCTTGGGGACACTACAATCCCCCTCCCCTTATTTTTGCACTGTCCTCAGTGCAACTTACACTGCCTCTGTGTGTCCTTCAAAATTTTCAAAAAGATACGGGTACTCTGCCCGCATAATATCTGCATGCTCCCATGTCGCGTCCTCAGGACCGTACCAGGTCCACTGGACCTTTACAAGCTCTATTGCTCGATTCCAGAGCTGCTTGTTTCTCCTGTCCAATATGCGCACAGGATGCACTTGCAGGACACCTTATAGTTCCACCTGAATCACATTCCAATCGATAACATGATTAGCATCAGGTACATATTTCTTAAGCAGTGAAACATGAAACACATTATGTACAGTCATATATGTAGGTAATGCAAGCATGTATGCAACTGGCCCGATCCTTTCCAGGATCTCAAATGGCCCACAAAATCTTGCTGCCAACTTGGCGCAACTTCCCAATTTCAGGGAACTCCTGTTAGCTTTCACTTTCAGGAAAACATGGTCACCCACTTTGAGTTCTCTATGGGTTCTGTTACTATCAGCGTAACTTTTCTGCCTGTCCTGGGCAGCTTTCAAATTCTGTTTGATTTTGATCATTTGATCTTCCATCTCCTTGAGTAGTTCAGGTCCAACTACTGTTCTGTCAGCTGGATTATCCCAGCTCACTGGTGTGTTGCACTTTATTCCATAAAGTGATTCAAATGGGCTCATATTCAGAGATGCATGGTACCCATTATTGTAAGAAAATTCTACCAAATGCAAGTAGTCTTCCCACCTTGATGGTTTATCCATCACATACATTCTCAGCATGTCCTCGATTACTCTGTTTACTCTTTTTGTCTGTCCATCAGACTCAGTATGGTATGCTGTACTAAAGTTCAGATTTGTTCCGAATCCTTTGAACAGTCCTTTCCAGAAATTCGAAGTGAATTTCGGGTCCCTATCAGACACAATTGTCTTAGGAATTCCATGCAAGCGTGCAACTTCTTTTCAAAAGATATCAGCAACATCTGCTGCTTTTTGGGTGGTTTTTAGTGGAATAAAATGGGCAGCTTTAGTAAGCTTGTCTACCACCACCATGATTGAATCATGCTGCTTGCTTATTCTGGGCAATCCTGTGATAAAATCCATGGTTACCACATCCCACTTCCACTCAGGAATAGGTAAAGGTTGCAACAACCCTGCTGGGTGTCTATGCTCATCCTTGACTTTCTAGTATTCCATACATCTGGCGATGTATTCAGTAATTTCCTTCTTCATACCTGGCCACAAATAATGGATTTTGACTGTTGCCATAGTCTTTTGATATCCAGGATGTCCAACATAAGTCACATTATGCATTTCCTTTAGAATTTCCATCTTCAATTCTCTGTCATTAGGTACATACACTTTGTTTTTGTACAGAAGTAAATCATCAACTCCCAAGGTATAATTTTCCTTGGTTTGCAGTTTCTCCTGTTGATGTAGCTTTGCTACCAATTTTTGGTACTGCAAATCAACATTCGTAGCATCAAGAATTATGTCTTTCAACTTAGTTCTGTACATGCTAATGGCTGTAGCATGTAATTCATGCACCTTTCTACTGAGTCCATCAGCCACCTTATTGTCTTTCCCTTTGATATACCTGATATTAAAGTCATATTCACACAGAAATTCCAGCCATCTAATTTGTCTGGCATTTAAGGTTGGCTGATCAAATAAGTATTTCAGACTGTTGTGGTCTGTTCTTAATTCAAATTTCTTGCCCATGAGGTAATGTCTCCATTTCCTCAATTCATGGACAACTACTGCCAGCTCTAAATCACGAGTGGCATAATTCTTTTCATGCTCTTTCAACTTTCGAGATTCATAGCAAACTACAAATCCCTCTTGGCTGAGAACTCCTCCCAGCCCCTCCTTACACACATCTGTGCATACTACATAATCCTTACTTGGATCAACAATCTTTAGGATTGGATCACTATTGAGTAGCTGCTTCAATTGCTGGAAGCTGTTCTCACATTATTCCGTCCACTGGAACTTCTTCTCCTTCTTTTGCAAGGAAGTGATAGCATGAGCTATCCTTGAAAATCCGGCTATGAACCTCCTATAATAACCTGCCAGACCCATAAAGAATCTAACTTCTGTTACATTTCTTGGTGTTGGCCACTCTTGAATGGCCTTTACCTTCTCAGGATACACAGCGATCCCCTCTTCTGAAATAATATGTCCCAGATAATGGATCTGCTTTTGGTAAAATGAGCACTTGCTCAATTTTGCATACAACTGGTGTTCTCTCAACACCTGCAACACCATTCTAAGATGTTGTTCGTGTTCTTCCTTTGTCTTGGAGTACACCAAGATATCGTCCAAGAAGACTATGATGAACTTGTCCAGATAATTTCTGAACACTCCATTCATTAAGCACATGAAGACAGCAGGCGCGTTGGACAGTCCAAACGGCACCACAGTGAACTCATAATGACCGTACCTTGTTCTGAAGGTAGTCTTGATGATGTCTTCATCTTTTATCCTCACTTGGTGGTATCCAGATCGAAGATCTATTTTCAAAAATACTTTCGCATCCTTTAACTGATCAAAAAGATCATCAATCCTTGGTAGAGGATATTTGTTTTTGACAGTGACTTTATTCAACTGTCGAAAGTCGATGCACAACCTCAACGTCCCATATTTCTTCTTCACAAATAGGACTGGGGCTCCCTACGGTGACACGCTGGGATGAATGTAGCCTTTCTTCAATAGCTCTTCGAGCTGTAGTTGCAACTCTTTCATCTCTGGTGTACTCATCCTATAAGGAGCTTTCGAAACTGGAGCTGCTCCAGGCATCAGATTTATAGAAAAATCTATGTCCCTCTTTGGAGGTAGTCCAGGCACCTCCTGAAATACGTCTTCGAATTCTTTGAGCCCCCTGTGGTCTTCAAGATTTGAGACCACATATTGGAATACTTCTTCCACCCGGGCTGCAAATAATTGACAGCCTTTCTGGTAACATTTCTTCAGCTGCATAGCTGAGATTTCTCTAACAGCTACGGCCCTGGGAATTCCTTGGACTGTTACCTAAATTCCTTCTTCATTCAAGCATGTGAACCTCTTATTTCGACAATCCAAAAGGGCATGGTGCTGGTCCAACCAGTCCATCCCAATTAAGTAGTCATATGAGCCTAAAGGCAGAATGTTCAATTCAGCCTTAGTGCTCATTCCCTTCATGTCCACTGAACAGGACTTAACCAATTCAGTGACCTTC
>ML777626.1:740438-755015 GCA_009831015.1 Picea engelmannii | reverse complement strand
CCTAGGATCTACATAACTATGACTAGCCCCTGAATCAATCAAAATAACAAGTGGTCAGTTGTTGATCATACCTTCCACTTCAATCATGTGTGATTGAAATTCTGCTTGCTTGTTGTCCAGGGCTGCGTAGATCCTCGGCATTCTTCTACCCATATCCTCCATTGTTTCAGCTTGTTGAACAGTATGGACAACTCTTGCTTTGTCCTTTCTGTGGGGGCAGTCTCTGTACCTATGATTCCCTTTACAGCCCCAACACTCCATGGTTGGAGGCCTTGACATTTGTTCACTCCCTTCAACTTTTCTGGGCTCTTTAAAAGTTGACTGTCCCCAAGGACTGTTTCTGAAAAAGGAAGGCTTGCTTCCCTTCTGCCTCTGTTCTTTCTTAAACCTCTTCTGGTTATCCCAAGCCTTCTGAAAGATAGGCTTTTCTCTCTGCTGTTCGTATAGGCATTTCGCCCTTCTTATGGTCTCTTACATGGTCTTGGGATCATCATATTGAATCTTGTCCCTAATGGAAGGTGGCAGTTCACTCAGATACCTCTGAATTTTGACAGCCTCGTCTTTGATGAATGGAACATACTTCAGTAGTTCCAAAAAACTTTGTTCATACTCATCAATGGTCATGTTGCAGAATTTGAGTTTGAATAACTCCTTCATCTTTCTATCATAGTACCTTTTTGTCAGGTATTTCTTCTTGAAGTACCTCTTGAATTCCTTCCAAGTGAACTCTTTCTCTTTGATGTGCTGCACCTGCACAAACTGATCCCACCACATAGATGCCTTTCCTTTTAATTGGTACATTGCAATTCTTCCTTCTGCATACGCAGAATAATTCTGCAACTGGAAATATTTCTTCATGCCAAGCAACCATGTCTCAATATCTTCCTCCCTCTTATGCTCCCCATCAAACGTTGGAGGTTTAGTTTTATTCATCTCTCCTTTCAATTCCTCCCTTCCATATTTCTGATGTTTTCTAGTAGGTGATGGACTTGAACTACTGTTTGTCTTACTACCAGAACGTCTTTGGGAGCGACTGTGATGTCGGCTACCACTCCTCAACCTATTTCTTTCCTCATGAGTTCTACGACTCTCCGTCGTACTTGAGTCTATTCCTTTCTCAAGTTTCTTCTCTATTCTTTCCAGACTCTGCATGAATCTTAAGTTTAATTTCCCTTGCCGATCTCTGACTTTCATGAGCTTTCGGCTATCATCTCGGCATTCCTTAGCCTCTCTTTGTAATCCTTCAATGATTTTCATCATATGTCCTTCCTTATCCATCTCTTTTCCATGCCCATTAGAGTGCGATCCCTCGACTCCTTGGTTAACATCCTTTCCTTCTTGATCATCTTCCATTTCAGGAATAATTGGCATTCTTCCCCACTCCATACTTGGCGTTGATTGTCTGGAGTTTTGGCCTCTGTTGTATTCGGAACACACACTCTCTCTGTGCAATCCAATTCAAATTGTTAGGCCATTAAACTTCATGAATATCCCACACTATTCATAATTAATATGAAAAAGAATGAAAGTTATTTCGGCTTCACAAGTTTTCTAAGTTCTGTATGGCTCTATGTTTTTTGGGTGTCCGAACTTTAATTCAGTTATTTCAGAACTTCCAGTTTCGGAGTTTTGTAACTCCCGACGTCGCGGTTTACTATCCTCTCGGATTCCCGATCTCCGATAAGCCCTGTTTACGTGCTAGTCCTCCTGAGCCCAGCCCTTGACTCATATGACCATGCGCCAAGACCGTGGTCATTTCCCTCACATGACTATCCCTATCGGAGTTTCGGCACTTGCATTGTCAAAAGGCGCATGTCCTCACAACTCTCGATTCTCCGATCTTCGATATGCCTTAGCTTTCCAAGCTAAGCCCTATCCGATGTGACCGTTGTCTCGTGACCCAGGCCTTATCCCTTATCGGGGTTCGGGGTTTTGCAAATATGAATGCGCCCAAAACGCTTGACAGCGGAATCCCCGATTTCTCAATATGTTTTTATAATGGCTCACTCCCTCAGCTCAGCCTCTGGTCCACAGGACCATACTATATGACCTCTACCCTACCACATCGGGTTTTCGGCGATTTCAACGTCATGCTCATACGCTCACGTGATCTCTGATGGGTCCCAGTCGTTGACTCGTCAACAATCCTTTCTCCTGTTGCTATGAATCTTCCACCTGTCCTTCTGACAGTCGTTGTGGCCCCACGCACCTAAGCCATATCGGGAAATCGCATATCGCGATTTTCCCATGCAAGAAACTTTGCTTCCGGAATCTTCATTTCCCGATATGCCGACGCGCCTCTTGCTTTAACCTTTTGCGGTTAATCCCAGGTCCATGTACCTTGTGACCGTAATCAAACCGCTCATCGGGCTTTCGGGGTTCGAAGTTCCACAACGCATGGACTCCTTGTCCCCGTGATTCCCGATTTCCTGAATGCCGATTTCCGATGGATGACTCTTCTATCGGGACTTTCCCGCTGATCCTCCATCACCGGTGGATTTACTCCTTGTCGGGACTTTTCCCGATGGTGCATATCTCTGCCACGTGTCCACTAAATGAATGGTCTGGATCTTGTGGTGAATTCGCGGATCGCGATTTCGTGTGATAAGATTTCTACGTGCTCAAGAACTCTGATTCTCCGAGTTCTGACTCTCTCCAGGATTCTGACACGTGTGCTCTCGAGATTTATGGCTATGATCCCTCCTCGGGTTTTCGAAGTCACAGGGTCTCGATTCTCTTGAGTTCGAATATCCCGACGCCCCTTCGAGATTTCTCCTCTACCCATGAGGACTTAAGTCCCGCGTGACTTTCGTCAACTTGGACGGTTGGCGGTTAATCCCACAGGAATCTGATGACTCATGATCCTCCCGAGTTTAACTCCTGTGCAATATCAAGAGGTTTTAAACCCCGTGCATGTTCTCCAGATCTGGCGTTTGCAAGGGTTTGCCTTCCCTCCCGAACAGATCCAACGGTTCTCACACCATCAGTGTAGAAACCTGTCTTCCTATGGTCGTAGACCATACCAGCTGCGGTTTCACAGCACCGCTAAACCTCCTGAGCTTATAAACGTGGTCAAGCAACTACTTGATGCAATGGAACAAACTAACATCCGAAATTGGCCATTCCAGACCCAATTTCTCCTCACATTTTTGGTCCAAAGACCGGTCTACTGGCCCATCTAGGCTCAGTGTCGAAACCTTGGCTCTGATACCAATTTGTAGTGTACCAATTGCTCTGATACCAATTTGTAGTGTACCAATTCACTACCCAGGTTCACCCAAACCTCTCGGTTCACTATTCATTACATGGATTTAAAAACAAATGCATTTAACCAGAATTAAACACACTTAACAACTCAGAGTAAAATATATGGGTACTATTATAATTAAATGTTCCATAGCATTCATCATTAATTCATTTACACAGCGAAAACATGATACATAAGCAGCCAGTCACGCAAAACATGATCAAAGCATAACTCAAATACTTATCTTTTAACAGCTGTAGAAAACACCAACCGAGTGCAGGCCTTCCACAAACCTCCTAGCCTTAGACCACACTGTTCATCAGCTCAACAGTAGGTCACCCCTGAGCTGGGACCGAGCTCCACCCCCGGGCAAGAAATCTAGACTCAGGCTGAGGTTACAGGGAAGACAGCACATACACATTCAATAGGAAGAAATCTCTCCCAGGAATCTCCCACGCTCACTGCACACAGACCCTCGTTCCCCACATGCCTGTTCCACCCCAGGAGAGTGCACCTTCTCTGTCACCTAGACAGTCCTTCGGCTTCCAGTCTCTCTTACCTTGGGCTACGGGAACAGACCCGACCGGAATTCTTTGGGCTCTATGGAAGCTACAGGGATTCCTTCCAGGAGTCCTCTTCTCCCTTTGTCCACTCTCTCACCTGGAGGAGTCGCTCACAGGCCAACAAGCCTCACGCAGTCCAGCACTGCATAGTCACATCAATCCACAGGAAAAAACAGATAAGGCTTCCCAAAAAGATTCAGCTGTCACAGGATAATCTCACAGGATGATTTTTGGAGCAAGCTTCATGCACAAGCTAGCTCATTTTCCCCTACACTCGTAGGATGCTTCCACTCACGTCCAGTACAGGGAATTCTGGTTCAGGAATACGTTTCCGGATTGACTAGAACAGACCCGGACTCATAGCTCTGGACAGGGTATTACCCGGTTTTCCTTAGGCAAAACACAGCTAACGGTTTCAGAGATCCATCTGAATATTCAGCAGAGATCGTACAGGTTCCATGCATAGAGGTTCAGTTCAGAATGGAGGTGAGAGAGCATTCTCGGCTCAGCTTAGGGTTTTTATTTGCATGCACTAGGGTTGACACTTGTCACCCTGGGAACTGCATGCATTCCATCCATACACCTTCCTGCCACCACTTGGGAAATCACGGGCCCTTCCAAAGGACTTAGGTTAAAATAATGTGCACATGGATTTTTAGGAATAATAATAAAATATTATTCCAGGCCTAAGCCCCCTAGGCTTAGCCCCTAGGCTCCACACTCATCCCCTTTCCCACCTTCCTGCCCCTAGTTCCTTCCCCCTTCTGTGGATGCTCAGTCCCCCATCACTCTTTCATCGTGGACGGTCTGCACTGGTGGTATTTATATTTTATTAATTGACCTGCATACATACAAGTACATCAACAGGCTCCTGGCCTTCAACACTTAGGCTCCCTGGCCTAACAAAACTCATAAGCCTACAGCTTATTCAAAACTTGGCTCACCGGCCTATAGAACATATTTACAATTTTTTTGCATATAACATGATCTACAACGGGGCTCGGCCTTGGAGACACTACAGTGATGATCCCAATACTACATGGTGATAATACGAATCTCACATCTAGAATCCACTCAAGTAATGAAACTGAAGAGAATATTCTCCTAGAGGAATATCCTCCATAAAATATATGAGACTGAAAAATGACTAATAAACATAGGAAAAACCTTAGGAAAAATAAATCTTAGGTGTGTATGAAGTAACTCCAACAATACTAAGAACGATCTACCTAAGTTGGATAAAAAAGTTCCATTTGGTTTCATCCATAAGCAGTCTTGCACCAGTGTGAGCATCATCTCCACCAATACATTATCAAGGAAGTTTTAGTTCAGTGGAAGGAAACACAACCACAAGATGCCACCGAGGAGTCAGATACCATTCTGCAACAATTTCTTCATATGAATTCTTGAGGAAAAGGTTGTTTTTGTGGGGGAGGGCATGTTAGGGACCTAATCTCCCTATCCCCTCTGATAGGTAGAAAAATATACTTTCCTTGTAATAAATACTAATATTAATAAATAAGGCCTAGTAATAAGGAAGAATAAGTCAAATGTAAGAAGACCTAATAGAAGCTTCCACTTCTAGAAATATCTTCCTCTGGATTGTTTTTCGTAGATATATTTGTTATAAATAAGAGTCAAGGGCATGAGAAGTCTTTTTCTTGACAATTATTGTAATAGAGCGTTGCTTTGTTGGAGGTTTCCCCCTCAAAGCAACAAGTGAACATTGTTTCCTATCAATAAGGGTATTATTTTGGTGTTTTGGTTCCTTATATTTTGTTCTTCTGTTGTTAATCTATGAAGTATTTCTATTTTCTGCTATTATAATAGATTTGTTGCTTAACAACTTGAGCCTCTTCATTCCATTTAAATGCATTTTTTTTCAAAAATGTTTTTTATGGGGCCACAATTTACGTGTAGTTTCGAACAAATCTTTCGTAGTACCCATTAAGACCAATGAATCCTCATAATTATGTGATTGATTTGGGGATAATCCACTTAGTACCTGCAACAATTTTATATGGATCAACCTTGATTCCTTCATCTAATACAAGATATCCCAAAAACACTATCTCTCTTTTTCCAAAGTTGCATTTGGATTTGTTAATATATAACTTAGTACTATATCTATTTGCTTGAGGTGTGAGTTCCAACTCTTTCTACAAACAATGATATCATCAAAGAAGATAGGTACAAACTTCCATACGTACATATGAAATAAATCATTCATTACTACTTGGAAGTTAGCTAGACCATTGGATAAAACAAAAGGCATGACTTGAAATTCATACAACCCTTCATCACTACAGAAAGAAGTTTTGGGAATGTCTTCCTCTCGAATATTTTTTTGGTAATAACCTAATTTTAGGTCCATCTTGAATAAATATTTAGCACCATGGATCTTATGAAATAACTCATGAACAATTTGAATTGGAAATATATCCGTTATCATAAATGTGTTCAATGATCGATAGTCAATACAAAGTATATATGTTCCATCCTTTTTTATAACAAGTATGAACAGAGCTTAGCAAGGACTCTTGCTTCTTGTAATAACACAATAGTCCAATAATTCTTGAACCAAACGTTCAATATTTGTCTTATGTTGGTGCAACTGCCTATAATATTTTTTTCTATTTGGGATAGAACCAATGATCAATTCTATGATGTGGTCTCTAGATTGAGGTGGACGAAGCCCACAAGGTGGTTCCTGAAAAATGATGTTATATTTTGAATGAATTTTGTCTAATTTCTTGAGATCATCATTTTTTTTTCTCATTAGTAGTTCCCTCTTTGCACAGAAGTGTAATAAGATCGGGATCCCCTTTTAATTATTTTTTCCATCCTATTAGGTGAGACCAATTGCGGAGGACAATTAATTCCTTGTAATTTGTGCTTTCCCCCATTTTCATAAAATCTTATAAATTTCTCTTGTAACATTAATCAAATAGTACCAAGTGTGGCTAACCATTGGCCCTCCAATACAATATATACGCCATTGATTGACATAACATACATATGATATTTTAATTTGTATTCATTCATGGATACTTCTACCTTGTGACATTTCTCATTACATGAAGTTGTCCTATTTCCGAGGATGGAGACTTAAAATTCATAGTTATGATAAATACATATGTTTAATTTCCCTTCTATATTCATATCAATGACGTTATGTGAACTAAAACTATCTATGAGTATTTTTACTTTAGTTTTCTTAACATATCCATAAACGTTAAGAGTTGGGGGATGAGAAATACTTGTTATTACGGAAACAAAATGTGTCGAACTTATGTTTTTATTTCCTAACTCGTGGTAATTTCTTGAGTGTAAATTATTTATTTCTTCATCATAAGAAGATATGTCCCCTACTTCCTCATCCTTGTCATGTTCACTCTTGTCTATTTGGAATGAATAAAGTTTTTTCCTTGCACTTATGGAAAAGTTTCCAATTCGGTGCATTATATTTAAAACACCAATCTTTATGTTGTCTTGTATCTAGTGGCAATGTCCTTTTGTGAGGGGGAATTTATTTGTAGCTAAATTCTTTGATTGAGTGCCATGATGTATGTCGTCTATATGATTTAAGTTTCTTTTTAGCGATTTTTTCTTTTTCATAAGCTTCCTCAATATCATTAACATTAAGAAATTCGAGCTCATTTTGGATATTTTCCTTCAACCCTAATAAGGCTATATGAAGCATATGATATATTAATATATTAGGGACATGCGTGGCTAGCACATATAGATCCTGAAAAAATTCTTGCATTATACCAGACTATTGTGATTAGGAGAGTTTAGTAAAAAACCCCTTTGCTTATGTGTAGAGAAAATATACGAAGCATTTCTTTTTTAATACATAATCATCTCTTGCTAGAGATTTGCATTTTTCTCTCTACTATAGGAACTAGTCCTTCATATGTATAGATGCAACATTAATTTTTTCTTCATCATCAGAAATTTGGTAAGACCGGAAGTATTGTTCGATTTTAGTTACCCATCTTGTTGTTTTTCTTACATTCGATCCATCAAATTATGGAATAGTAAGTTTCTTGTTGGCCATGGCATTATTATATGTCCCCGTGTTCGAAAAGACGTGTGATATCGGAGGAATCTAGTGTGAATTGGAATTATTGGGGATTTTATTCCCATTCGTCATTTCTTTGAGCTTGATTATCTTGACATTTTAATTTCCACTCCACTCTGTTAATTCTTCATTCAATTTGTTAATTTTGGCATCCAACTAACTTATAAGGCCCACAAAAAATTCTTTAAGACCTTTTCTTAGTTCCACCATGGAGGGAGGGTTTTCATCTAATCCATTTGTCTTTTTCTCCGGTTCTCTGGAATTTTTCTCTGATATCCTCATTGTGCTGCATCGGTAATAAAGGGACACACCTCACCGGATTTACTTTCACTAGACAGAGAGAATGGAAAACAAGTTATGTGTTACCGAGAGAGAACAAAATATCAGTTAGACACTAACCATTACAATCAGAGGAAGGAAGAATTTGGTTGAAGAAGAGAAAGGTGGAAATTGAGTAAAGTGAAGTGAAAGATACTCAAAATCTAGATTCAACTGAACAAAATGCAAATCAACGATGAGTTGGAAACAAGGTATATAAGATATGGAAATGGAATTGCGGATGAAGAAGGAAACGTGCATGGAGAAATGAAACACATACATGATGCTCCTGACAATTGCTTGAGAATCTCGACTATACGAGGGAATTATGAGGGAATGGTGGATAATATGGGTCGCGAGTTTCAAAAATTTAGGGTTTGTACAATCAAGGGGGATGGATAGAATGGGTCATAGGTTTGGAGAATCGAGGGCGAGGTGGTTAGAATGGGTCTCAGGTTTATATGGTGAATAGATGGTGGGCTTGGTTTTGAAAAGATCAATTGTTTTATTTCAGTCCTCATCGTACGAGAACCCGAATATAGGGGTCCATATATGCACAAGAACACCATGGTGTGAACAAGAACACCAAAAGACCAATATGCACCAAAGTATGACCAAGAAAACAAATCATATAACAAGTAAGAAGCAGAGCACTTATGTATGGAGTGCTAAAGGAAGCCCATGGGTCCACAGATCCTGCACTACGCGTTGATAAGGTATGAAAGTGCTTGATCGTATGAAGGTTACAAGTTTTCTATCAGATTCATGCGGAATTATTCCTACATTGAAAACTAAAATGCATACAAAATAAAAAAAAATCACACCCAAAATCAAGGCATTGACAGTTTCATACATAGTAATGGTCTCAAGTACCGTACTCTTCTTTAAAGATCCAGTGATTTGAAAAGGGCCAACGTGTTAAGTGTAATGCCAACAATGCGTCATAAAATGTCATATAAGTTCCTGAGGCAGAGCACCAGCGCTTGGGAACATGGAATATTAAATACCAAACCAAAAGTTTACAGTTTCAAGTTGCTCCCAAGTTGGATATCATCAATAACATATGTCTGAGAGTTTGTGAAGGAGTGTAGGTTAGAGATGGTATTTTTTTGAAGAATTATGCGTTCCAGATTCTAGAGGTTACAAAATGAATTGGCAGCCCTATTCTATTTTGGTGATTCTGGTTACGGTAAAAAAGACAGAATCATACATATCATCCTTTGTCATGAATAGAGAATTCTCGATCTGTTGGCCATTTGAGAGAAACTTCTAACAAGGAAATCAATTAAAACGAAAATCCATGTCCGACATAGTGCTAATATATATGCCAAAACACCCATGCATGTTGAAACTATTGTAGACATTTTACTGAAAGAAACTAAGGATTGGCTTAATAGAGCTACAAATTGAGCAAAGGTCAACACCGTTGTTGGTCTAAGTATCATTCACAATGGTCATCTTCAACAAGATTGGTGAGTTGGATGTCTATTGGGATAATAGTAATGATCTGGTGGAAGAGTATATATTTTTATTTTCTGGCAAACTCAAGTAATAATCCCAGATTTGAATGGATCCAAATCAATCCACATTTCCAGGCCCATATGGTTATTATTCGACGACAAGATGATTGGTAATGGTGGCGGAGGGTCTGGTATCAGAGTCTTTGGATTGATTCAAATTACTCCAAGTCATGAACATGTGGCAATTAGAAGATGGATCCAATCCACATTTGAGGTAGAGGATATAACTCCATGTTTAAATAAGGATTGGGATTCAAAACATTCAATATTGTTCTGGTGAACAACTCAATTTTCGGGATAACCAACTTCACCATCTTATCCATAATCAATTATAGACCCAGATTTTCCTCCAATTGTTTTGAATCTTATTTTGTTTTTAGATTTGTAATAACTAAAAATATTCTATTAAATTCGAGGAGATGAAATGTAGTGAGGGAGGATCAATAGGTCTGAAGAAAGTGAATTTGGGGAAGAGCCATGTGTGTGATTTACTTGTAAACATGAGGGCAGCCTCTTCCTTATATATTTCAACATAAGAGATCTATGATAATCTTTTTTTTTATTCAACATAAGAGATCTATGATAATCTTTTTTTTTTTATAGTCTGTATCTTCTATTATGTTTTATTATTCCTCTTATTTGAATAGAATTGACGCACTATATATTTTTTTGTACATTAATGTTTTAGTGTTATTATTCTGATATCTAGTATTCATTCTAAAAAATAATTGATTTTATGGAGATTCTTCTTATAGATTATGAAAGTCTAAGGTACTAGTGATGCATGTGTTTTCTATATTTGTTTTCCTTATTCTTCTACATATCTATGCTTTTATCATGCATGTCTAATAATTGGTTTGATTTCCTCAGACCCATGAAATATAACACGAGAATCCATTCACAATGGTATTGATCATCAATCTAAAATGCTTTTCATTCTAGTGTCTTCCTTTGTCTTCTTTCTCAATCTAGTATACCTGATCCATCATCCCAACCAATCAAACCATTGCAATAAATGATCTTTCATAGATTTTTCCTATAGAAGTCTAGTGCAAACTTAAAGGATAACATATTTTGGTGTCGTTGCCGAGGATCAGAGGAACAGATACATATTTCTATGGGATGTATGACAACGAATACAACTAATTCTTGATGGTGAATAAGGACTGGTGATGTAAGTGAGTACAATTATTCACCAGACCACTCCATGGTTGAAGAATCCTTAGGTGACTCCACTGGTACAAACTCAAAAAAAAAAATGGAACCCATTTTGCCTTAGAGGTACGCAATTTTTTATTTTTCAAATATACCTGGCTTTCTCAAACTTATGCCCAAAAGAGATGAATGGGAAAGTTGTCTTCCAGCGTTTAAGGAAAAATATTAGGTAGTCATTGCTGAGCATTTCCTTAATTTCCATGAGTGCATGCATAAGATGGATATTGTTCATGAATATGTTTTAATGAATATGTTTTGGTATTCCATGGAGGGAAAGGAACGAGAATGGTGTATATTTTTTCCTCCTCTTTCACTTTTTTTTTTAAGGAATTCCATGTTTATTTTCATGATTATTGCAAAGATATTTTTTTCTTTTGAAATTCTTTATCAAGAATGTTGCAAAGAATTTGAATTGTTGCATCATTTCTCTAACCACGAAGTTCAGGATGTGAGTACCACTCTGATACATGCAGATACAGTTACTCAAAAGGATGTTCTCATTGTGCATGTTGTTTCTTCTCTTAGAATGAATGAAAGTAACTTGCTTCCTTCTGATTTTCATTATACTTTTGCTTTGGAATGTGGTAAACAAAATTCTCTTCAAGAAACATGTGAATATTTTCAAGAGTGTTTTGTTTCTCTTGGAAGATATGAATCAAGTGGTCTTCATGAATTTCCACAAGGAGGACAAATGGAACACACTCTTGCTAATGAAACAACTTTCACAAAACAACTTTGTCTTCTATATCAAGTGCAGTTTTGGCATTATCTTCAAGATCTAACGACAACTTACATGGAGATAGTTTTTTCAAATGACTCCAATGTTCCAGCACTGCAATTGAATTATAGTAGTAAGTATAAGCTTCATATTATATTCCGATTGAAAAATTTTCAGTATTTTGGCACTCTCTCATTTTCCTGCAAAGAAGATGATCATTTTGTTAGTCAAATAATTACTTGGTTACATTGGAAGTTTGTCTACACATGATCAAATTGGTTTCCACTAGTTAGGAGTAGGAGAATAAACTTCCTATCAAAGCGTTTTTTTTCATTTTGGTTTGGAGTGCAATAGATTAGCATAAATAATGACTCCATACCCCAATGGATACAAAGCACTGGCACATAGGATTTTCAGTTTCAAATTGCAGTTATGGTATGCGATGAGCATGAATAGTTTAATATCAGAATAGATTATAGGTTGCGAAACAAAATTATATCATGAACAATGGTGTATGGTTCTTACAACTTTGTAGGAAAGAACTATCCTCAGTTGGAGCCACTGTTAGCACTAAAATAACCTTCTCGAATGTTTTGGCCCTTTCTCCAACTTTGAACAAATTCTTTCCAAAGCCTGATTTTATATGTAAAGAAGTATACAAAATATATTATTTTAAACTTTGAACAAATTCTTTCCAAAGCCTGATTTTATATGTAAATAAATATACAAAATATATTATTTTAAAATTATTTCATATGATTTTAAAATATTTTTTTTTATTTATAAATCTTTGTGTTTTGTAGAAATATTGGGCCTGTGTTATCCGAACCCAATCTCCATGTCATATCGTGATCGAATGAGTATGATCATATGGACAAAGTACCAAGGATAACACATATCATGTGTCAAGGAAGCACTCAGACAAAGCGCCACGATAAGTATCGAGCACCAAGGAGGAAGCCCACAAGGGGCCAAAATGCCATGCACTATGCATCCACAAGTTATCTAGGAATACATAAAACAGAAAGGGCACCCACCCAAATGCTAAACGCATGAGCACACAAGTATCACATGGTTGGGTTTTTCAAAGATCATTTTTTGTAGTTCAGTCCTGATCATACTAGAGCCCGAATACATGCATCAAAATGTATGTCCTCGTGTCGACAAGAATTCAAGAAGACCACCATGCACCAAAGGCTAACCAAGAAAACAAATCATATGCCAAGTCACAAGAAGAGTGTTGGAATATGTAATTTCTACCTACCACCATTAAAACCGAACCTTCTACTCAACCGTCATTAGTATTCCTCCACCGCCTATCGTAGACACTCCGAGAACCTTCTGGACGCTCGAGAGTTTTCTAAAGGCCTCTATAAAAACGAGGCAGATGTATCTGGTTTAATAAATCAAGCAATCCAATCTATTTTGTGGGTTATTTGTCTGTGATTTTTCTGCTTCTGCCCCTTTCAGTTTGGTATCAGAGCACAGGACTGGGCTCACTCCCTCACGAGAGGGCCCAGGATCCTCAGACGAGTCGCCCAGCAGTGCAGAGTGTTGAGAGAGCTTCCGCAGAAAGCCCGTGAAGAGAGGCCGTAAGGAGGGCCGAGCTGCTGAAACCGCACAGAGAGATTAGAGAGAGTCGGCTTCCAGGAGAGCGTGAGTGCCGAAAGCTTCTGCAGAGAGTTATAGAATGCCTGAATTCTATCTGCCAGGAAACGCTGCAGGAGAAACCTGCGCAGAGGAGAACGAAGGAAGCGTTGTTGAGGTCGAAATTTTTTTTAACAGTGAATCAAGTGCGTGAAGCTCCGTGCAGATGAGGAGGAACCAGTTGTGGGTTTGCAGGGTTTCTATTGAAGGCCACTGGCTATTAGGGTTTATGCCCTTACAATATTAAGACAATGGCGAAGAAGTTTATCCTTTTGTTTAACAGGGTTTTGATAGAGAAAGTTGTTGCTCCGACCAAGATCGTCGGCGACATTTTGTTGCCCGAGAGCACTAGCAAGTTGAACTCGGGAAAGGTTATAGCAGTTGGAGCTGGTTCTCGTGGCAAGGACAGAAACACTATTCCTGTTAATGTTAAGGAGGGAGACCATGTTCTTCTTTCTGAATATGGTGGCACAGAAGTAAAACTTGCAGAAAAAGAGTACCACTTGTATGGAGACGATGACATAGCTTGCAGATTTGGAGTCAAGGAAATTTTGCAGAGCGATGTAGTAGCTGTGGATGAATGGAGATGGAGCGAAGGCATTATTGTACTGTGCAAGGAAGGGCGATTAGTATTGTACTGTCAATAAATGCATATGCTTCAATGCTGCAAGGATGCGCGAAGATGGAGGCTCTTCCGGAAGGTAAAAGTCTGCATGCCCACTTTATCAAAATTGAATATGTGGACGGGATGTGGTGTCTTGGACTGCGATAATTTCAGGATATGTTCAGAATGGAATTTTTTCTTGAAGAACAGAGGAACACACAATGCTCTTCTCTTGTCTTGTGATGGAGAAAGTAAAATGTCTTATTGGAGTGTTAGTCTAGGTATTTACACAAGAAATTTTAAAGGCAGTATGAGTCATGTGTGATTTCAAATTGGAGTTGGAAGACTTATGATGTTAAAAGTGAGCGTTGTTTGCATTCTTTATAGAGGCATACAAACCCTGTGCACTCACCTTTTTGGATAGAAGTGGATAATATTTGGCATCTGATGTGTTAGAAGGTATAATGATAATATGCAATGGGCTTATTGGGCTTATTGAATGGTTTATATGTATTGGCTTATAATTTGGTAATTTTAGTAAATATTGCTTCTTGTACCTGTGATAAAGTGTTATAATGATAAGTGATGTAAGGGGTGCATGATCCCTAGAGTTTTAAGTTCAAAGTTGTAAAGCTTAGCCATAGGCAAAGGCAAGCTA
>ML777626.1:717636-736549 GCA_009831015.1 Picea engelmannii | reverse complement strand
GCATTGACAGTTTCATACATAGTACGAGTCTCAAGTACCGTAGTCTACTCAAAAGATACAGTGATTTGAAAAGCTCCCACGTGTTAAGTCTAATGCCAACAATGCATGATAAAATACCATATCAATTTCTTGAGGTAGAGCACCAACGTTTGAGCAGATGAGATATTACAGTTTCAAGTTTCTCCCAAGCCGAATGTCATCAATCAAATTTGTCTCACGGTTTGTTAAATAGTGTAAGGTTAGTGAAGGTATTATTTTGAAGAATTGTGTGTTGCATATTCTATAGGTTGCAAAAGGAGTTGGCATCCCTGTTCTGTTTTAGCGATTCTGGTTATGGGAAAAAAGAAAAAAACATACCTATCGTTGTTTGTCACGACTAGAGGAGTCTCGATATATTAGCCATTTAAGAGAAGCTTTTAACAAGGAAATCAATTAAAATGAAAAACCATGTCCGACATAGTGCTAATATATATTTCAAAACACGCATGCATGTTGAAACTACTGTAGACATTTTCTTGAAAGAAAATGTGGATTGGATAACTAGAGCTACAAACTGAGCAAAGTTCAGCGCAGTTGTTGGTCTAAGTATCATTCGCAGGGGTCATTTTGAACAAGATTGGGGAGTTGGATGTTTATTGGGATAACAATAGAGATATGGTGGTTGAGTATCTATTTTTATTTACAGGAAAACTGAAATAATAATCCCATATTTGAATGGATTCATATCAATCCACATTTCCAAGCCCATATGGTTATTATTCGACAAAAATATGATTGGTAATGCTGGAAGAGAGTATAGCATAAGAGGATTTGGATTGATTCAAATTCTCCAAATCAGGAATAGGAGGAAATTAGAAGATGGATCAAATCCAGATTTGAGGCAAAGGATAGAACTCCAGATTTAAAGAAGGATTGTCTTTCAAAACATGCCATATTGTTTTGCTCAACAACTCAATTTTCTGGATAACCAGCTTCACCATCTTATCCATAATCAATTCTAGACCCACATTTTCTTGCAATCGATTCGACTCCTATTTTATTTTTAGATTTGTAACAACTAAAATTATTGTAATAAATTCTAGGATTTGCAATGTATTAGGGGGGATCAAGAGGATCGGAGAGAGGGTCTTTAGGGTAGAGATATATCTCTGATTTACTTATAAACTTGAGGGAAACCTATTTTTTATATATTTCAACATGAGAGATCTATGAAAATCTCGTTTATTAGGCTGCATATTATATTATGTTTTATTATTCCTCTTATTTGAATAGAATTGATGGGCTACAAATTTCATGTACATTAATGTTTTAGTTTACTTACTTTGTTTATTTATGTATAGTTCATTCAGATATCTAATATTCATTCTCATAAATAATTTCTTGTTATGGAGATTCATCTTATGGAGGATGCAAGTTTAATACTATGCTAGTGAAGCATGTGTTTTTCATATTTGTTCTCCTTATTCTTTTACCTATGTATGTTTTTATCATGCTTGTCTAATAACTAGTTTGGTTGCCTAAAATCCATGAAATATAACACGAGACTCCATTCCCAACGGTATTGATCATCCATATAAGGTGTTCTTAAGTGTGGTTTCTTCATTTTTCTTGTTTCTCAATCCAATTTACCTGATCCATCATCTCGCCAAACAAACTATTGCAATAACTAAGGTGTCATAGCTTTTCCCTATAACACTCTAGTGAAAACTTTTGGGATCACAGGGACCATGTGTTTCTTCTTCTACAACCTTATAAACATACTTCACTCAAAGCCCATCATTGTCAGAAACTTGCCCCCAAATTTATGGTCCTTACCATATTCTCAAAGGAGTGGGGCAAGTGGCCTACTAGTTAGAGTTGTTAAGTTTTGATCTATTATTAGGTTTATTTTCAATTTACTAGATAACAATAGCATAGGTAGGATTAATGAGAGAAACAAAATCACGAGATACACAACATTTATCCTAGGAAACCCTCATGGGGGATCAAAACCAACAAAAACTTCCTTAATATAGATAGCCAATACAATGCCAAGATAGTAAACCAAACACTAAAGAATATCCTCTACTGGGCAATACGCCTCTGTCTCTTCCTTCTTTCGTCAACTAGAAACTATAGATTCCTTCAAACTTGCACACTAGATGAGTGAGCTGAGTGAGTGATCAAATGAGGTGATGGCTTCCTTTATTTATATAGATTGGGAGTAGCTGGAAAGGTGTCTCTTCACTCGGCAGGCTTGACTTGTCTTCTTAGTGGTTAAAACCACTTTAATTAGCCTCGTGGCCGACTTGTCAATTCACATAATATATTTAGGGTTTGACTGATCCACAAAAGGGGATTTGGTCAATTACAATTCCTAACGTGACCAATCCACAAAAGGGGATTGATATCATTAATAATGATTCAATAAATAAATAGAATACTCTTTGCAGTTGCAATATTTCAACACTCCCCATTAACTGAAAGGGTACTCTATAACATCATCAGGAGAGAGAGAGGGAAGCAACATCAACAACATATGGAACATTGGCTGGCATATCTATAAATCATCGAATTTTTTTCTCATCATCATCGTTCACAACATGGAGTTGGAGTAGCTTCACCATCCTCATCAGCATGAGGTTAAAGTAACATCATCATCATATTTAGTGTGAGGATAAAGTAACATCATCATCTTCTTTAGCATGCGGATATAGTAGTTCATCATCATCTTCTTTAGCATGAGGCTAAAGTAATATCATCAACACCATCTTCAACAAGAAGTTGAAGTGGCATCATCATCATCATCTTTAGCAAGAAGATGAAGTGGCATCATTATCATCATCTTCAGCAAGAAGTTGAAGTGGCATCCTCAATCAACATTGATTAGTATAAAACTAATACATCATCATCAATAACATCACAAGGTTGATACAACATCACAACACGAAGGCTGGAGCATCATCAATAATAGCAGAATCACAACACGAAGGATGGAGCATCATCAACAACAAAAGCATCACATCACGAAGGTTGGAGCATCATCAAAATCAACACTAGGTTGGAAATCTTCAACACGAAGATGGCATCTTAACAACATCAACACGAAGTTGGAAATCTTCAGCACGAGGCTGGCATCTCAACAACATCAGCACAAAGCTAGAAATATTTAGAATGAGGTTGGATTCTCAACAACATCAGCACACAGCTAGAAATGTTCAGCACTAGGCTGGCATCACAACAACATCAACATGAAGATGGAAATCTTCATCACTAGGCTAGCATCACAACAATATCAACACGAAGATGGAAATATTCAGCACTAGGCTGGAATCAACACTACTTCCCCCTTTCGAGGGAGGTCCTCTCGGACTACACCAAGATTATTTCGAAAGTGCTCAAACTTTACATGAGATAGAGGCTTGGTCAACATATCGATAGGTTGTTCATCTATGATAACATACAAGATCTTTATGGCTCCTCTCTACACCATAACACAGATGTAATGATATAGGATCTGTATGTCTTTTGACTTGTCATGGAACACAGGGTTCTCTGTCATCTTTATGCAACTGTGGTTATCACATAGGAACACAATTTCTTATATCTCCATATCAAATAGACCTGTCAACAAATTCCGAAGCCATATGGCTTCACAACTGGTGGAACATGCAACAATGTATTCTTGTTCTTCCGTGCTGAGAGAAATGTTTGATTGCTTCCTAATTTTCCATGATATCATGGCTAATCCCAAACCTTAAGGTACCTCATCACATGTTTTATAGCAACAAGGTAAACACGTATGGGTTGTACAAAATACTGATTCAAAATGTGTTTACCAAAAAACATATATCCGTCTGGTATTCATCAGATACATCACCGAACCAATAATATTTATGTACATAGTAGCATCAACCAATTCTAACGAAGCATCAATGATGAGATTCAACTTTGTTTCCATGGGTTCATTCATGGATTTACACTCAAACATATCAAACATCTTCAGTATTTCAACTGCATACATCCCTTGGTTAAGGAATATCTTCTCTGGGCTCTGCCAAACTTCAATACCTAAGAGATAAAGCATTAGTTCATTCATAATATTCCGTAGTGATCTTATTTTTCAATATTTAATGAGATTTTCTTCATCTTGTCAAGAATACATCATCTACATATAGTAGTAACATCACTGGATCATCATTCATAACCTTGAGATAAAAGTTAGAATCAAATTTACTCTTGGTAAGGCCCAATCTCTTCAGTAAATTGTGAATTATTCCATATCAAGCTATAGGAGCTTGATTGAACCTGTACAGAGCCTTCTTCAACCTGAATACCTGATTCCTTTTGTCTTCAACTTCAAATCAAATTTTCACATCATTTTGTACCAACCTGGTATACTTGCTCAATTGCAACTTAATCTGCACAATCATGTGGTAGATCTATTTGCTTTCTACAAAGCACTATCTATCTCACTTCCTAAGAGTATGTCCTCTCCTCTTTCTACAAGTGTTCTTTCTGGAACTGGTTCTCTGCACCTGCAACTTCTATAAGGTTGAGAATGACTACTTCATACTCAGTGTGGTTGTTGAAATATGTGAGTAACTCCTCTTATTCTACCACGACACCAGCTTCATCTGAAATTGAGAGTGGATCAATAACTGATACAGAAGGTAGCTCTTCTTCTTTCATGGAGGTAACTCTATATTTTATTGTACTTATGTCTCCATTACCCAACTAATGTACTGCACAAACTGCCACTCAATTTCAAATATGGGGATTTCTCCCCTTGCATCTCATACTATATATGAATCATAGTTGTTTTGGTTGTCTTCATGAATAATGGAATTATTTCTTCAACTACCAGAGTAATTGTCTCATCATAGTTTTCTCCCTCTTGTTGGGAGAATCCTCTCGACACACATCAAGATTTGTAAATATGAAACATGCTTGATCTGTTTAAATCAATCTTGGAAATCAATATTGAATTCTCTTCTAGTCTCATAGAAGAATCCATATACTAGTCTTTCGGACTAACTTCCTTCTTTGTCACTGAAACAAGGGAATATTCCCATGATATTTCATATCTCCTAGAAGTTTTTGAAGCTACGATCTAGTCTTCTCATGGCATATATCTCTCAATCCTCAAAGTTGTCTCTTCATCTGATCCTTTCTGAGATCAGGCTTACTCTCGATTTCTTCTTAGTCTAAAATGATTTCATCATCTCTTACAACGTATGCTTGGTGTTGAATACCAATTCTAAATATGAAAAGTTGAGTCAAAATTCAAACGATTTCTTCTTTCTGTTAAGGTGGCATCATTATCCTTTGAACAATTCTACTATGAGTTATTTTTCTAATGTTCGGTCATTTTTGGAGCCTTCTTCTCCTTACAATCAATATCCACATGAGATACTCTAGATTTCAAAAGATAGCTTCTTCTTCATCTTCTTTGGTACATGAATGTATATGGTTATGTGCATAGTCTGCTTCATGTCTCATCTAATATTTTTCCTTCTGCTTCACTATAGCTTCCTCAGGGTTATCACATGTGACCTAAAACAAGGTCAACAAAACAACAAGCAAGAATAATACTCTTTTTATAATAGTAAACAAAACGATAACACTGACAATCGTCACAGTAGCTCCTTTAGAGCTTTCACTTGTGGCCTGTCTGAAACAAGGATCAAAATTGAGTAATAAAATATGAAATGAGATCAACATTCTTCTAGTGTTGTGATCAAATATTCATCCAAGGTTACATGGAATCAACACAAGAAGTTTGTCATAGAGGATATGTTAATTGTATCTGGTAAATGATTACATTAAGAATTTATCTTGATATGCTCTCATGCTACCAAGTATAATACTTTTCAAAGGCTTCTACCTCAACTATAGTGTTTACTTGTAATGGGGTAGTTATCTACTTTGTCATGTGAAAATTTGAATCTTATCAACTTAATTAATCCAACCTGGAACCTGGAGTCTTGTCCTCAAGAATGAGTGTGTTGATTTTTTTCCAAATCTTCGTCACTCAAGATGACAAGTTCTCTCTTCAATGTGTCTCGTGTACTAAGATAATATGCTATCTTGACAAAAGGTTGGGTTAGAGAATAAATTATATGATCTCAACTTTAATCAATCTAATACTTTGACTTAAATTTTGACTAAAGGTTAGTATGATGGTCATAGTTTCAACATGCAACTTAGATCAAAATAATTTTGTAACCAGTAGATGCATATCAGAATAATCAAACCCGGGTTGCATTATTCCTTTGAATGTGTTGGATCTTGAGATCCTTCTGAATCTATGGAAAGAGATCCCTTCTCTTATAAATACCCTTTAAATCTTAAGAATTTAAACATATGTGAATACATACCTCTGATAGTATTTGCGTGTAGTGGCAGCATCCGGTAGAAACAATAATAATTACCAACTCTTAAAAACTTCAAGGGTGACTGCAGCTGGTATTGTAGTTGATACTTCAATTGATACTACAACTGCAACTAATTCTGAAACTGCAACTGCAACTACAACTTAGGGTTTCATGAGGAAACCTTAATTTTTCAAACTTCAAATTTAGAAATTTTGAGCCAAGGGCTAGATGCACTAAGCTAAGGCGAGTAAGCTGGTGCAGTCAGATTTCTGAAAATTGAAAATTTTCCCCTTCAAACTTAACTAGTGGAATTTTGGACTGGTACTTCGTGTACTGGTTTTGGTTTCCTAGTTTTCTTGTACTTCTGGTTTCTTGGTACTTCTCGTTTTCTGGTTTTTTGGTACTCGTGAAAAATAAGGTTTCACTTTTTAGTAGTTTTATCCATTGAAAAAGTGCACTGAAGCGGCCAAAGAGTTCCCTAGGCTAGGGCGCACTTCCTTGATGAGTTTTAGGCTAAAATTCCTCTTCAATACGAAAAAAACTAATTTTCTTATACGACAACAGTGACATTTTTCTTTATCCAGTGAAAGATGCTCTCTTCATCTTAGATCTAATACCATGTTAATTTTTGAGCTATTATTAGTTTTCTTCTCAATTTACTAGCTAACAATAGCATAGGTAGAATCACTAAGAGAAACACAATCACAGGATACATAACATTTATCCTAGGAAACTCTCATGGGGGAGAAAACCTAGCAAAAACTTCCTTAATATAGATAGCCAATATAATGCCAAGGCAATAAACCAAACACTAGAGAATATATTCTATTGATCAATGTGCCTCTGTATCTTCCTTCTTCTAGCAACTAGAAACTGCATCTTCCTTCAAAGTTGCACACTCGATGAGTGAACTGAGTGATTGATCAAATGAGTCATTGGATTCCTTTATTTATACAAACTGGCAGTAGTTGAAAAGGTGTCTCTTCACTGGGTAGGGCCGACTTGTCTTCTTAGTGGTTAAAACCACTTTAATTAGCCTGGGGGATGACTTCTAAATTTTCATAATATATTTAGGGTTTGACCAATCCACAAAAGGGGATTGATATAATTAATAATGACTCAATAAATAAATAGAATACTCTTTGCATTTACAATATTTCAACAAGAGTTTCCCAGACACTCTAAGATCCACCTTGTTTTTCATGTTTCCTTCTTAAAGAAAGTTCTCAGCACTATGTTCCATACTCATACCAGTCTACCTAAGTTGGATGAAGAAGGTTCCATTTGGTTTCATCCATATGAAGTCTTGGACCAGTGTGAGTGTCATCTCCACTAGAGCATTATCAAGGAAGTTTTAGTTCAGTGGAGGGACACAGAGCCACAAGATGCCATCGGGAAGCCAACTACCATTCTGTAACAACTTCTTCATCTCAATCCTTGAGGAATTTTTTTTTTTTGAGGGGGAGGGAATGTTAGGGACCTAACCTCCCTAACCCCTCACAGAGGTAGAAAAATATGTTTTCCCTCTAATAAGGATAATATTAATAAATAAGGCCTAGTAATAAGGAAGGATAAGTCAAATGTAAGAAGACCTAATAGAAGCTTCCACTTCTAGAAAGATCTTCCTCTAAATTGTTTCTTTGGTAGATAGATTTAGTATAAATAACATTTGGGGGCATGAGAAGTATTTTTCTTGAGAATTATTGTAATAGAGTGTTTCTATGTTGGAGGTTGCCCCCTCAAAGCAGAAGTTGAACATTGTTTCCTATTAATAAAGGTATTATTTTGGTGTTGTTGTTTCTAATATTTGGTTGTTTCGTTGTTATTCTCTGCGTATTTCTATATTCTACTATTATAATAGATCTGTTACTTAACAACTTCATCCTCGTCATTCAATTTAAATGAATATTTTTTCAATAGTGTTTTTTATGGGGCCACAATTTACGTCTAGTTTCGAAAAAATCTCTGTAGTACCTTTTAATACCAATGAATCCTCGTAATGATGTGATTGATTTGGGGATAATACACTCAGTACCTTCCAAAAATTTATACTAATCAACCTTTGTTCCTTCATCTTCTACAACATATCCCAAAAATACTATCTCTCTTAGTCCAAAGTTGCATTTAGATTTGTTACGATATAAATTAATACTATATCTATTTGCTTGAGGTGTGAGTTCCATCTCTTTCTACAAACAAGGATATCATCAAAGAAGATAGATATAAACTTCCATAGGTAGAGACGAAACAAATCATTCATTATTTCTTGGAAGGCACCAGGAGCATTCGATAAATCAAAAGGCATGACTCGAAATTAATACAACCCTTCATCAATACAAAAAGCATTTTTGTGAATCCCTTCCTCGCAAATCCTTTTTTGGTAATAACTTGATTTTAGGTCCATGTTGAATAAATATTTAGCACCATGGAGCTTACGAAATAACTCATCCACAATTGGAATTGAAAATATATATTTTATCATAATTTTTTTCAATGATCTATAGTCAATAAAAAGTCTATATGATCCATTTTTTTTATAAAAGTATGAACAAAGCTTAGCAAGGACTCTTTATTCATGTGATAACACCATAGTCCAATAATTCTTGAACCAAGCATTCAATTTTTGTCTTATGTTGGTGCGACTCCTTGTAATATTTTTTCTATTTGGAACAAAACCAAGGATCAATTATATGATTTGGTCTCTAGAATGAGGTGAAGGAAACCGATGAGGTGGTTCCTGAAAAATGATGCTATGTTTTGAAAGAATGTTTTTTAATTTCTTGGGATCATCATTTTTATTCTCCTTAGTAGTTCCCTCTATTGAATAGCAGTGTAAGAAATAAGATTGGGATCCCTGTTTAATCATTTTTTCCATTGTATTAGGTGAGACTAATTGTGGAGGAGGATAATTAATTATTTGTAATTTTTACTTTTCCCCATTTTCATAAAAGCTTATAAATTGCTCTTGTAAGTTTAATCAAATAGTACCAACCATGGCTAACCATTTCCCCCCCAACAAAATATTTACGCCTATGATTTAAATATCATACATATGATATTTTAATTTGTAGTCATTCATGGATACTTCCACCTTGTGGCATTTCTCATCACATGAAGTTGTCCTATTTCTAATGATGGAGACTTAAAATTTAGAGGTAGGATAAATAAATATGTTTAATTTGCCTACTATATTCATATCTATGACGTTATGTGAACTAACACTATCTATGAGCATTTTTTACTTTGTTTTTATTAACATAACCATAAATGTTAAGAGTTTGGGGTTGAGAAATACCTATTATTGCGGAAACAAAGTTAGTCGAACTTATGTTTTTATTTCTTAACTCGTGGTAATTTATTCAGTCTTAATTATTTTTTTATTCATTAGAAGAATATATTTCCTCTACTTCCTCATCTTTGTCGCTTTCACTCTTGTCTATTTCACAATGAATAATTTTTTTTCCTTGCACTTATGGACAAGTTTCCAATTGGGTTCATTACATTTAAAACATCAATGTTTATCTTGTGTTGTATTTGGTGGCAATGTCCTTTTGTGAGGGGGAATGTATTTGTAGCTAAATTCACTGAGTGAGTTCCATGATGTATGTCGTTTATATGCTTTAAGTTTATTTTCAATGATTTTGGCTTTCTCATAAGCTTCCTCAATATCATTAATGTCAAGCAATTTGAGCTCATTTCAAATATTTTCCTTCAACCCTAATAAGGCTATTTGAATCATCTAATAGTTTAATATATTAGGGACATGATTGCCTAGCACACGTAGATCCTGAAAAAATTCTTCCACTATACTAGACTATTGTGATTGGGCGAGTTTAGTAAAAACCCCCTTTTGTTATATGTCGATAAAAGATAGGAAGAAATTATTTTTGAATATATCCTTGTCTCTTGATAGATATTTTTATTTTCCTCTCTACTATAGGAAATATTTATGCATATGTATAGATGCAAAATAAAACATTTCTTCATCATAAAAAATTTGGTAACACCTAAAGTATTATTCGATTTTAGTTACCCATCTTGTTGTTTCTCTTTCATTTGATCCATCAAATTATGGAACAATAAGTTTATCCTTGGCCATGGCATTATTATATGTCCCCATGTTCGACAAGTAATGTTATATGGGAAGAATCTAGTGTGAGTTAGAATTATTGCGGCTTCTATTCACATTCACTAAATTATTGGGGATTTTATTCCCATTCATAATTGCTTCGAGCTCGATTCTCATGACATTTTAATTTCCACTTCACTCTGCTAATCCTTCATTCAGTTTGTTAATTTTCGCATCCAACTGACTTATAAGGCCCACACAAAATTCTTTAAGACATTTTCTCAGTTCCACCATGGAGGTAGGGTTGTCATCTAATCCATATATCTTTTTCTCTAGTTCTTTGGCATTTTTATTTGATATCTGCATTGTTGTGTGTTAGTAAGAAGGGGACACACTACACTAGCTTTCCTTTCACTAGACAAAGATAAGGGAAAACAAGATATTTGTTACTGAGAGAGCACAAACTATCTGTTACAATGAGAGGAAGGGATAATTTGGTTGAAGAAGACAAAGGTGGATATTAAGGAAAGTGAAGTGAAAGCTACTCAAACTCTCGATTCAACTGAAGAAAGTGGAAATCAACAATGAGTTGGAATAAAGGTATATAAGATATGGAAATGGAATTGTGGATGAAGAAGGAAAGGTGCAGGGAGAAATGAAACACATACATGATGATCCTGACAACTTCTTGAGAAGATCGTCTATACGAGGGAATGGTGGATAGAATGGGTCACGAGTTGGATAATTTAGGTTTTGGAGAATCAAGGGAAAGGTGGATAGAGGAGGTGGATAGAATGGGTTGTAGATTTGGAGAATCAAGGCAGACGTGGAGAGAATGGGTTATGGGTTTGGATGGTGGATATATGGTGGAGAGGAGGTGAAAGTGAAGAGAGGAGGTCATGCATGGAGTTGATTGCAGAATCGATGGTAGAGTGGTGAATATAGGAGATCGTAGGGTTGAAGAATGTATAAAGGACGATGCAGAGCACGAGGAAAGAGCTCTATCACATAGATCATAGGATGAGAGTTGGGGATGCTTGAGTAGAGATCACATGGAGGCACGCAACGCGTTGATACCGATTGGAAGAGAACATTGGATATATTTGTGTATGCATGTATGTAAGTATGTATGTATATTCAATATTTATTTATAATTCAATGTCAATTAGGGTTAAAATAACGTGTATAAATACTCACAAATGAATATAGTCACGTCTTTAGACAATATGATGCAGGAGCATCGTAAGAAGTCAAGCGAGCGTGGAGGCGAGAGACAACTGGAAAGCGCAACACGTATTTTTCACGTTTTGAAAGATTAAAAGGGGCAGATATTAATGTAATAGTTAAGAGGAATGTACTCGCATTTATACTTGCATATTGTAAAACAGATCATGAGCGATTCTCTCTCATCTGTAGAGTGTAGAGACATTTATGCATAGTTAATGAAAGTAGGTAGGTTTGAATTAATAGATTAGACAGTTTAGAGAGTAGGAGGGAAAATGGATATAGACACCCTCATTCTTGTATCATTGTATCATTGTATCATTAACACATTAGCATAGAGAAGAAGAGAGAGTTGTAGCAGATTTGTAGAGAAGAAGTCCATGTACAAGATCTTTGAATTAATATATGAAGCTTTGAATCAGATTTCATGGTGTTATGATGTTTTATGTTTATACATGGTGAATGGTATGCTTACAGTTGTTTATTCTCTCTAGTTATGATTTTTCTTTAATACTGTGTGTGTATGTATGATTTCATGTTGAATGTTTGAAGTCCAAGAGAGAGAGAGAATGATTTTCAATTGTTTCTCTTCCTGAGTGAGAGAAGTACCTACAAGGAGTGCAGTCAAGCGTTCGCAAGGAGTGCATTGGCAAAGGTTCAGAGGTTATCTCTGAAAGATCAGGAGGGATACCATTGTTCTCATTCCATCAGAAGTGTAGGAGAAGCATAGAGGTCGTGCAAGGAGTGTACAGGCTGTTGGAAGTCTTAAGACTTATCAACTAAGGGAAGGATTGGAAGATTTATGTTGTAGAGAGTGCATAGAGTCGAGAGGTCGAATACCCAGGGGTATTCGAAAGGTTTCCGCAAGGAGTGCATGCAGGAGTTCTTTCAAGGCTTGAAGTCGCCAGAGAAAGATCAGGAGGGTTAACACCTTTGAAAGTACCCAAGGGGAGGCGGAGAATGAAAAGGTCTCGCAGAAGTTAAGTTTTAGTAGGGGAACATCGATTTACTTCCCAGAAACTTCCCAGGAGGAAACGAGTGGTCAAAATTCTCTGTGGAGGATTCACGAAGCAGCGAGGACTGTAGGATCCAGAGGAGTTGCAGGGCAGATAAGGTTTGGATGAATCCATTCCATTGGTATCAAGATTCACGTCGACCATTGATTGTGATATGTCTGAGTTGTCAAATCATTTCTCCATTTAGGGGATCCCGACGACAAGGAGTTGAGCGCAATGGAACGAAAGTCCCGAAATTGCGAGTTGCAATAGGAATTCACGTAGAATTCGAGATTTCAGCACTTCGGGTGTTGGGAAATGGAGGAGGCAGCGCTTTGGGGTCGAGAGTTCCGAGAGTCAAGAAGAGTGACAGGTGGCAGGATTCCATGTCTAAGATAGAAAGCATTTGAGTGGACAGGTGGTGTGTCCTCATCAAACAGGCAGAGTCAAACGTTGTTGACTATTTCAGGGTTTGGAGGTCGACGGACTGGGAGCTTTTCTTTCGGATTCACGATGTTGCAAAGTCCAAAATTCTGAATCAATGGAAGGTTCTGTGAGAATCCAACCTTTGCTGAATATGTTTCAATGAATCGACATCTCAGGTTTTGGTTATAGAGCTCCGAGAAACTTGACATCAAGGATTGTGAAATTGTGAGATCCAAAGTCCCGTATTAGAGAAGGGCGCGACTTTATTGCGTATAAGGGGATTTGGGTTGGCGCCTAGTGTTTGTTCACACAGGCTCAATTCATAAGGACCTGTGGATTGATTTGTTGGAGGTTCCAATAGGGATCCGAAAGAGCTACTTTGGCTCAAGGAGATTTGAACGATCCTGTGAGCGGAGCTCGATTCTAGGGTTCGGGGGTTTGTGTCAAGTGTGGTATCAGAGCACAAAAAAAGTTCTTTTATTTCTATAGAAAAGGAAGGAAGAATATTTCTCAGCCATGCTGTCGAGAAGAAGAGATAGACCAATGCCTAATCCAGCAGTGGAGAGGGAAATGCGTGAACTACGTGCCAAGCTTGATGTCATGGAGACAACATAGAGGCGCATAATCAACACTGGTGACATCAGTGAGGCTGATAGTGAAAATGAAGATGGACATGGAGAAGAAGTAGCAGTTGAAGAAACTGTAGACGAACACTTAGTCAGGGTTGTTGCAAGGATAGGTGCCAGAGCAAAGATGGAAATTCCCATGTATGAGAGAAACCTAGATGTTGAAGAGCTTCTAGACTAGATTAGAGCTCTCGATAAATACTTTGACTATGAAGATGTCGAGGAAGACAGGAAGGTCAAACATGTTGTCACAAGAATTAAAGGGCATGCAACCTTATGGTGGGATGAACTGCAGGGGGACAGATGCTGCAAAGGCAAGAAGAAAATCGAAAGTTAGGATAGAATGGTTGCGAAGATGAAAAACAAATTCATACCCAAGGATTATCAAATTACTCTATTTCGAAGCATGCAAAATTTGAGACAAAAGATGATGTCAGTGAAAGAATACACTGAAGAATTCTATAAGATAAACATCAGGGAAGGTCATCGGGAAAGCAATGATGAAAAGGTTTCCAAGTACATGAATGGTATGTGATATGACATCCAATATGAGATGTGCATGATGATCATTCGGATTGTAGAAAATGATTATCAGATGGCTCTGAAAGATGAAGAGAAGTTGAGTTGAAAGAAAGGTCAAAGAGGTGAGGTAGAAGTCAAGCCAAAGGAAAACCAATGTCACAAGATAGAACTCAGAGACCTCAAGAAGAGGGGAAGAAACCTCAAACTCAAACTGAGAGAGGAGGAAGCTCATAGAGAGGGAAATATGATGATATAAATACTTTTTGTAGTGTCCCCAAGGCCGAGCCCCGTTGCAGATCATGTTATATGCAAAAAAATTGTAAATATGTTCTATAGGCTGGTGAGCCAAGTTTTGAATAAGCTGTAGGCTTATGAGTTTTGTTAGGCCAGGGAGCCTAAGTGTTGAAGGCCAGGAGCCTGTTGATGTACTTGTATGTATGAAGGTCAATTAATAAAATATAAATACCACCAGTGCAAACCGTCCACGATGAAAGAGTGATGGGGGACTGTGCGTCCACAGAAGGGGCAAGGAACTAGGGGCTGGAAGGTGGGGAAGGGGCTGAGTGTGAAGCCTATGGGCTAAGCCTAGGGAGATTAGGCCTAGAATAATATTTTATTATTATTCCTAAAAATCCATGTGCACATTATTTTAACCTAAGTCCTTTGGAAGGGCCCGTGATTTCCCAAGTGGTGGGAGGAAGGTGTACAGATGGAATGCATGCAGTTCCCAGGGTGACAAGCATCAACCCTGGTGCATGCAAATAAAAACCCTGAACTGAGCCGAGAATTCTCTCTCGCCTCCATTCTGAACCGAACCTCTGTGCGTGGAACCCGTACGATCTCTGTCAAATATTCAGATGGATCTCTGAAACCGTTAGCTGTGTTTTGCCTGAGGAAAAGCGGGTAATACCCTGTCCAGAGCTATGAGTCGGGGTCTGTTCTAGTCAATCCGGAAACGTATTCCTGAACCAGAATTCCCTGTGCTGGATGCGAGTGGATGCATCCTGCGAGTGTAGGGGAAAATGAGCTAGCCTGTGCGTGAAGCCTGCTCCGAAAATCATCCCGTGAGATTATCCTATGACAGTTGAATCTTTTTGGGAAGCCTTGTCTGTGTTTTCCCGTGGATTGATGTGACTATGTAGTGTTGGACTGCGTGAGGCTTGTTGGCCTGTGAGCGACTCCTCCAGGTGAGAGAGTGCACAAAGGGAGAAGAGGACTCCTGGAAGGAATCCTTGTAGCTGCCATAGAGCCTAGAGAATTTCGGTCCGGTCTGTTCCTGTAACCCAAGGTAAGGGAGACTGGCAGCCGAAGGACTGTCTAGGTGACAGAGAAGGTGCACTCTCCTGGGGTGGAACAGGCATGTGGGGAATGAGGTTCTGTGTGTACTGAGCATGGGATATTCCTGGGAGAGCTTTCTTCCTGTTGAATGTGTATGTGTTGTCTTCCCTGTAACCTCAGCCTGAGTCTAGATTCCTTGCCCAGGGGTGGAGCTCGGTCCCAGCTCGGGGGTGACCTACTGTTGAGCTGATGAACAATGTGGTCTAAGGCTGGGAGGTTCGTGGAAGGACTGCACTCGGTTGGTGTTTTCTACTGCTATTAAAAGATAAGTATTTGAATTATGATTTGATCATGTTATGCGTGACTGGCTGCTTATGTATCATGTTTTCGCTGTGTAAATGAATTAATGATGAATGCTATGGAACATTTAATTATAGCAGTACCCATATATTTTACTCTGAGTTGTTAAGTGTGTTTAATTCTGGTTAAATGCATTTGTTTTTAAATCCATGTAATGAATGGTGAACCGAGAGGTTTGGGTGAACCTGGGTAGTGAATTGGTACATTACAAATTGGTATCAGAGCAATTGGTACACTACAAATTGGTATCAGAGAAATTGGTACACTAAAAATTGGTATCAGAGCAATTGGTACACTACAAATTTCTATCAGAGCCAAGGTTTCGACACTAAGCCTAGATGGGCCAGTAGACCAGTCTTTGGACCGAAAATGTGAGGAGAAATTGGGCCTGGAATGGCCAATTTCGGATGTTAGTTTGTTCCAGTGCATCAAGTAGTTGCTTGACCATGTTTATAAGCTCAGGAGGTTTAGCGGTGCTGTCAAACCGCAGCTGGTATGGTCTACGACCATAGGAAGACAGGTTTCTACACTGATGGTGTGAGAACCGTCGGATCTGTTCGGGAGGGAAGGCAAACCCTTGCAACTGCCAGATCTAGAGAACGTTCACGGGGTTTAAAACCTCTTGATATTGCACAAGAGTTAAACTTGGGAGGATCCTGAGTCGTCAGATCCCTATGGGATTAACCGCCAACCGTCCAAGTTGACAAAAGTCGCGCGGGACTTAAGTCCTCATGGGTAGAGGAGAAATCTCGAAGGGGCGTCGGGATATTAGAAATCAAGAGAATCGAGACCCTGTGACTTCGAAAACCTGAGGAGGGATTATAGCCGTAAATCTCGGGAGGACACGTGTCAAAATCCTGGAGAGAGTCGAAAATCGTAGAATCGGAGTTCTCGAGCACGTAGAAATCTTGTCACACGAAATCGTGATCCGCGAATTCGCCACAAGATCCGGACCGTTCATTTAGTGGACACGTGGCATAGATCTGCACCATCAGGAAAAGTCCCGACAAGGAGTAAATCCACTGGTGATGGAGGATCAGAGGGAAAGTCCCGATAGAAGAGTCATCCATCGGAAATCGGGATTCGGGAAATCGAGAATCGCAGGGACAAGGAGTCCATGCGTTGTGGAACTTCGAACCCCGAAAGCCCGATGAGAGGTTTGATTACGGTCACAAGGTAGGACACATGGACCTGGGCTTAACCGTGAACGGTTAAAGAAAGAGGCGCGTCGGCATATCAGGAAACAGAGATTCCGGAGGCAAGGTTTCTTGCATGGGAAATCACGATACGCGATTTCCCGATATGGCTTAGGTGCGTGGGACCACACCGACTGTCAGGAGGACAGGTGGCATATTCATAGCAACAGGAGAAAGGACTGTTGATGAGTCAACGACTAGGACCCATCGGAGATCCCGTGAGCATATGAGCATGACGTTGAAATCGCCGAAAACCCGATGTGGTAGGGTAGAGGTCATATAGTATGGTCCTGAGTACCAGAGGCTGAGCTGAGGGAGTGAGCTAGTATAAAAACATATCGGGAAATAGGGGATTCCGCTGTCAATCATTTTGGGCGCATTCATATTTGTGAAACCCCGAACCCCGATAAGGGATAAGGCCTAGGTCACGAGACAACGGTCACATCGGATAGGTCTTAGCTTGGAAAGCTAAGGCATATCAGAGATCGGAGAATCGGGAGTTGTGAGGACATGCGCCTGTTGACAGCGCAAGTGCCGAAACTCTGATAGGGATAGTCATGTGAGGGAAATTACCACGGTCTTGGCGCATCGTCATATGAGTCAAGGGCTAGGCTCAGGAGGACTAGCACGTAAACAGGGCTTATCGGAGATCAGGAACCCGAGAGGATAGTAAACTGCGATGTCAGGAGTTGCAAAACTCTGAAACTAGAAGTTTCGAAATAACTGAATTAAAGTTCAGACACCCAAAAAACGCAGAGCCATACAGAACTCAGAAAACTTGTGAAGCCGAAATAACTTTCATTCTTGTTCGTATTAATTATGAATAGTGTGGGATATTCATGAAGTTTAATGGCCTAACAATTTGAATTGGATTGCACAGAGAGAGTGTGTGTTCTGAATACAACAGAGGCCAAAACTCCAGACAATCAATGCCAAGTATGGAGTGGGGAAGAATGCCAATTATTCCTAAAATGGAAGATGATCAAGAAGGAGAGAATGTTAACCAAGGAGTCGAGGGATCTCACTCTAATGGGCATGGAAAAGAGATGGATAAGGAAGGACATATGATGAAAATCATTGAAGGATTACAAAGAGAGGCTAAGGAACACCGAGCTGATAGTGGAAATCTCATGAAAGTCAGAGATCGGCAAGGGAAATTAAAATTAAGATTCATGCAGAGTCTGGAAAGAATAGAGAAGAAACTTGAGAAAGGAAGAGACTCAAGTACGACGGAGAGTCGTAGAACTCATGAGGAAAGAAGCAGGTCGAGGAGTGGTAGCCGACATCATAGTCACTCCCAAAGACGTTCTGGTAGTAAGACAAACATCAGTTTAAGTCCATCACCTACCAGAAAACATCAGAAATCTAGAAGGGAGGAATTGAAAGGAGAGATGAATAAAATTAAACCTCCAACGTTTGATGGGGAGCATAAGAGGGAGGAAGATGCTGAGACATGGTTTCTTGGCATGAAGAAATATTTCCAGCTGTAGAATTATTCTGCGCATGCAGAAGGAAGAATTGCAATGTACCAATTAAAAGGAAAAGCATCTATGTGGTGGGATCCGTTTGTGCAGGTGTAGCACATCAAAGAGAAAGAGGTCACTTGGAAGGAATTCAAGAGGTACTTTGAGAAGAAATACCTAACAAAAAGGTACTATGATAGAAAGATGAAGGAGTTCTTCGAACTCAAATTGGGCAACATGACCATTGATGAGTACGAACGAAGTTTTCTGGAACTACTGAAGTATGTTCCATTCATCAAAGACGAGGCTGTCAAAATTCAGAGGTATCTGAGTGGACTGCCACCTTCCATTGGGGACAAGATTCAATATGATGATCCCAAGACCATGGAAGAGACCAT
>ML777626.1:703112-714551 GCA_009831015.1 Picea engelmannii | reverse complement strand
CATCTATGACTGTACATAATGTGTTTCATGTTTCACTGCTTAAGAAATATGTACCTGATGCTAATCATGTTATCGATTGGAATGTGATTCAGGTGGAACCAGAAGGTGTCCTGCAAGTGCATCCTGTGCGCATATTGGACAGGACAAACAAGAAGCTCCGGAATCGAGCCATAGAGCTTGTAGATATTATGCGGGTAGAGTACCCACATCTTTTTGAAAATTTTGAAGGACACATAAAGGCAGTGTAAGTTGCACTGAGGACAGTGCAAAAATAAGGGGAGGGGGATTGTAGTGTCCCCAAGGCCGAGCCCCATTGCAGATCATGTTATATGCAAAAAAATTGTAAATATGTTCTATAGGCTGGTGAGCCAAGTTTTGAATAAGCTATAGGCTTATGAGTTTTGTTAGGCCAGGGAGCCTAAGTGTTGAAGGCCAGGAGCCTGTTGATGTACTTGTATGTATGCAGGTCAATTAATAAAATATAAATACCACCAGTGGAGACCATCCATGATGAAAGAGTGATGGGGGACTGAGCGTCCACAGAAGGGGCAAGGAACTAGGGGCTGGAAGGTGGGAAAGGGGCTGAGTGTGGAGCCTAGGGGCTAAGCCTAGGGGGATTAGGCCTGGAATAATATTTTATTATTATTCCTAAAAATCCATGTGCACATTATTTTAACCTAAGTCCTTTGGAAGGGCCCGTGATTTCCCAAGTGGTGGGAGGAAGGTGTACAGATGGAATGCATGCAGTTCCCAGGGTGATAAGTGTCAACCCTGGTGCATGCAAATAAAAACCCTGAACTGAGCTGAGAATTCTCTCTCGCCTCCATTCTGAACCGAACCTCTGTGCGTGGAACCCGTACGATCTCTGCTAAATATTCGGATGGATCTCTGAAACCGTTAGCTATGTTTTTCCTGAGGAAAATCGAGTAATACCCTGTCCAGAGCTATGAGTCGGGGTCTGTTGTAGTCAATCCGGAAACATATTCCTGAACCAGAATTCCCTGCGCTAGACGTGAGTGGAAGCATCCTGCGAGTGTAGGGGAAAATGAGCTAGCCTGTGCGTGAAGCCTGCTCCGAAAATCATCCCGTGAGATTATCCTGTGACAGCTGAATCTTTTTGGGAAGCCTTGTCTGTGTTTTCCCATGGATTGATGTGACTACGTAGTGCTGGACTGCGTGAGGCTTGTTGGCCTATGACCGACTCCTCTAGGTGAGAGAGTGCACAGAGGGAGAAGAGGACTCCTAGAAGGAATCCCTATAGCTTCCATAAAGCCCAGAGAATTCTGGTCCGGTCTGTTCCTGTAACCCAAGGTAAGGGAGACTGGCAGCTGAAGGACTGTCTAGGTGACAGAGAAGGTGCACTCTCCTGGGGTGGAACAGGCATGTGGGGAATGAGGGTCTATGTGCAGTGAGTGTGGGATATTCCTGGGAGAGATTTCTTCCTGTTGAATGTGTATGTGTTGTCTTCCCTGTAACCTCAGCCTGAGTCTAGATTCCTTGCCCGGGGGTGGATCTCGGTCCCATCTTGGGGGTGACCTACTATTGAGCTGATGAACAGTGTGGTCTAAGGCTGGGAGGTTCGTGGAAGGCCTGCACTCGGTTGGTGTTTTCTACAGCTGTTAAAAGATAAGTATTTGAATTATGCTTTGATCATGTTATGCGTGACTGGCTGCTAATGTATCATGTTTTCGTTGTGTAAATGAATTAATGATGAATGATATGGAACATTTAATTATAGCAGTACCCATATATTTTTTTCTTAGTTGTTAAGTGTGTTTAATTCTGGTTAAATGCATTTGTTTTTAAATCCATGTAATGAATGGTGAACCGAGAGGTTTGGGTGAACCTGGGTAGTGAATTGGTACACTACAAATTGGTATCAGAGCAATTGGTACAGTACAAATTGGTATCAGAGCAATTGGTACACTACACTTTTCCTCGAGACAGAGGAAGAGGAAGAGGCCAAGGAGGTGAAGTGAAGTGTTTTGTCTGTGGGAAAAATGGACATAAGTCTTATTAGTGTCAAGACAAAAAGAAATAAGGTGGTGAGACTCACATTTCCGAAGCATAAGGACGGAAGTTTGAGGCAGAGGATGCTGAGGGAGAAATATCCTTAATGATTAGGAAAGTTCTCTTGAAGCTAGAGAAGGAGGCAGAGAACCCAGCCCAAAGGAATAGTCTCTTTAAGACTGCTTGCAAAACCAAAGACAGAGTATGCAAAGTCATAGTGGACAGTGGTAGCACAAAAAATCTCATTTCTACAGAGATGGTAGAAAAGATGGAGCTGGAGACTATAGTACATCCAAGCCCATATAGATTTTCGTGGCTACAAAAAGGACATCAGGTAAATTTCAGTAAACAATGTTTAGTTGAATTTAAAATAGGAGGATATAAGAATGAAATATTGTGTGATGTCATTCCCATGGATGTTTGTCATCTATTGCTGGGTATACCGTGGCAATATAAAAGGAATGTGGTTCATGATGGGAGAAAGAACACATACACCCTGGAGAAAAATGGGAGGACACACATGTTGCTACCAATTAAGGATAAATAAGTGAAACCAGAGGTAAGCAACACTATACTTCTCATGAGTGGAAAGGAAATTCTTAATGAGGTTAAGAAGAAGGAAGACACACAATTTGTTGTGGTCAGGAAGCCTAGAATTGTTTTGACCATTACAAGACTGGATGATTTACCATCAGAAATCCAGGAGTTGCCAGAAGAGTTTGCTGATATAGTAGTGGACAAACTACCTTGTTCGTTGCCACCGATCATGAGTATAATCCATCACATTGATATTATACCTGGATCCATTTTACCAAACAAAGCAACATATAGATTGATGCCGCAAGAGAATGAAGAAGTTAAGAGACAAGTCCAGGACTTAATGGAAAAAGGATTGGTTAGAGAGAGATTGAGTCCATGCGTTGTTCCAATAGTGCTCAACCCGAAGAAAGATGGAGGCTGGAGGATGTGTACAAACTCAAGGGAGATCAATAAAATTACTATCAGATATGGATTTCCATTTCCAAGGATGGATGATTTGATGGATTGCTTGAGTGGAGAAAGATTATTTTCAAAAATTGATTTGAAAAGCAGATATCATCAAATTCATATGAGAGAAGGTGATGAATGGAAGACAACATTCAAGATGAATGAGGGGCTGCATGAATGGATTTTCATGCCATTTGGTTTAACAAATCCACCCAGTACTTTCATGAGGTTGATGAACGAAGTCTTGAAGGATTTCATAGGGAAATTCTTCATTGTGTATCATGACGATATATTGATTTTCAGCAAGACAAAAGCAGAACACCTGAAGAAATTAGCTACAGTGATGAGGAGATTACAGCAAGAGAAGTTGTTGATAAATATGAAGAAATCATCATTTATGAGGACAGAACTCATTTATTCGGGTTTTGTTATCTCTGCAAATAAGCTGAAAATGGATCCAGAAAATGTGATTGCAATTAAGAATTGGCCATCACCGAAAAATGTGTTTGATGTTCGAAGCTTCCATGGTTTAGCTAGTTTCTACAAGAAATTCATCCCAAATTTCAGTGGGATTAGCGCACCGATGATGGATACAATGAATAAAAGACACAAAGCTTTTCATTGAATAGAGGACAAGTTTGTCATTTAGCTCAGCATATCATCCTCAGACGGATGGGTAGACAAAAGTTGTGAATAGAAGATTGGGAGATTTGCTGAGGATCCTAGTGACTGAACACCACAGTCAGTGGGATCACATTCTGCCACAGGAAGAATTTTCTTATAATGATTCAATCAATAGAAGCACATGGAAAAGTCCATTCCAAATTGTATATGGAATGTAGCCAAGGGGAGTTTCTGAATTGAAAGGCTTAGAACAAAATGAATTCAGGAGTGCTAGCGCAGAGAATTTTGCAGAAGCAATGAAGGAGCTTCACAACCAAGTCAAGGAGCGATTGCAGAATTCGAGCCAAGAATATAATCGCAGAGCAGATCAGCATAGGTGAGAACTTCAATTTGAATTTGGAGATCTAATTCTTGCACATATGAGGAAGGAAAGGTTCCTAAGGGGAACATATAACAAACTAAATATGAAGAAGATTGGACCATGCAAAGTCTTAAAGAAATTCAGGGAAAATTCATATGAGATTGAATTACCCGATGGGATCAGAATCTCACCGATATTCAATGTTGTGGATTTGTACCCTTACAGCATTGCAGAAATAGGAACAGAGGATGAACAGATAGAGGTTTAGTGGACTAAACAAATGCCTGTAGATGAAAATCCACATATAGAAAGTATAATTGATAAGAGAGTCAGCAAGAAGACCAAGAGGAAAGAGTATTTTGAATACTTGGTCAAATGGAAGGGACATCCAGTTGAAGATGCCAACTGGGAAGATGAAGTAGAAATTCAGAAGCATGGACAGACCGTGCAAGAGCTCATGAACATGAGTTCATGAAAATTTTCAAGCGAGGGAGTATGATGCAGGAGCATCGTAAGCAGTCAAGCGAGCGTGAAGGTGAGAGACGGCTGGAAAGCGCAACATGTATTTTTCACGTTTTGAAAACATTTTGAAATATTAAAAGGGGTGGATATTAATGTAATAGTTAAGAGGAATGTACTCTCATTTATACTTGCGTATTGTAAAATAGATTATGAGTGATTTGCTCTCATCTGTAGAGTGTAGAGACATTTATGCATAGTTAATGAAAGTAGGTAGGTTTGAATTAATAGATTAGACAGTTTAGAGAATAGGAGGGAAAATGGATATAGACACCCTTATTCTTATATCATTGTATCATTAACAGATTAGCATAGAGAAGAAGAGAGAGTTGTAGCGGAGATCTATAGAGAAGAAGTCCATGTACAGGAGCTTTGAATTAATATATGAAGCTTTGAATCAAATTTCATGGTGTTATGATGTTTTCTGTTTATACATGGTGAATGGTATGCTTATAGTTGTTTATTCTCCATGGTTATGCATTTTCTTTAATACTGTGTGTGTATGTATGATTTCATGTTCAATGTTAAAAGTCTGAGAGAGAGAGAGAATGAGTTTCAATTGTTTCTCTTCTTGAGTGACAGAATTTCTTGCAAGGAGTGCAGTGAAACGTCTGTAAGGAGTGTTTTGATGAAGGTTCAAAGGTTATCTTTGAAATCTCAGGAGCGATACCATTGTTCTCATTCCAGCAGAAGTGCAGGAAAAGCATAGAGGTTGTGCAAGGAGTGCGTAGGCTGTTGGAAGTCTTAGGACTTATCAATTAAGGGAAGGATTGGAAGATTTGTGTTGTAGAGAGTGCACAGAGTCGAGAGGTCAAATACCCAGGGGTATTCAAAAGTTTGTCACAAGGAGTGCATGCAGAAGTTATTTCATGGCTTGAAGTCGCCAGATAAAGCTTAGGAGGGTTAACACCTTTGAAAGTACCCAAGGGGAGGTAGATATTGAAAATGTCTCGCAGAAGTTAAGTTCCACTAGGGGAACATCGGCTTACTTCGCAGAAGCTATCCAGGAGGAAACGAGCAGTCAAAATTCTCTATGGAGGATTCATGAAGCCACGAGGACCGTAGGATCCAAAGGAGTTGCAGGGTGGATAAGGTTTGGATGAATCTATTATGTTGCTATCAAGATTCACATCGACCATTGATTGTGATCTGTTTGAGTCGTCAGATCATTTCGCCATTTAATACATTCCGACGACAAGGTGTTGAGCATAGTGGAAAGAAAGTCCCAAAATCGTGAGTTGCGATAGGAATTGGCGTAGAATTTGGGATTTCAGCATTTCGGGTGTCGGGAAATGGAGGAGGCAACACTTCGGGGTCGAGAGTTCTGAAAGCCGGGAAGAGTGACAGGGGGGAAGAGTCCACGTCAAAGATAGAAAGCGTTTGAGTGGACACGTGGTGTATCCTCGTCAAATAGGCAGAGTCAAACCTTGTTGACTGTTTCGGGGTTCGGAGGTCGACGGACTGGGAGCCTTGCATCCGGATTCGCGACGTTGCAAAGTCCAAAATTCCAAATTGGTGGAAGGTTCTATGAGAAGCTAGCCTTTGATGAATACACTTCGATGAATCGACATTTTGGGTTTCGGTAATAGAGGGCCGAGAAACTTGACATCAAGGATCATGAAATTGCGAGATCCGAAGTCCCGGATTAGAGAAGGGTGTGACGTTATTGGGTATAAGGGGATTTGGGTTGGAACCTGGTGTTTGTTCACACAGGCTCAATTCATAAGGACCCGTGGATCGATTTGTTGGAGGTTCCAATAGGGATCCGAAAGAACTACTTCGGCTCAAGGAGATTTGAACGATCCTGTGAGCGGACCTCGACCCGAGGGTTCGGGGGTGTGCGTCACTATAGACGTGATTTGACAATAATAATATTATTAGTACAAACAACATTTAAATGTAATATACAATAAAGTATATTACATGTTACAAAATAGTATTTTTAATCTTTGCATGTCATGTTAGCTACAAAATTATCAAACTGCAAGAGGGTTCAATATAGGGAAGATAATAAATCCAAGGATAACATGCTACCATTTAAAAATTATGTTCAATTATAATAAGTAAAAAAAGTTCAATTATAATAAGTAAAAAAAGAAAGACATTTGTATTATTTCCTTATTTTATAAGTGGGCCTAATGGTTAAGAACATGTGTTTCCTCCTAAGAAGTCACAAGCTCAAATCCAGAGGGGGGTAGGGTATGTATACCTCCGTACAATTTACCACTCAAATCGTTGGGCGGAGGGGGTGGTCTCATACACCAGTTTGGTGTCTTGCTTGGTCGTGACCTTAAAAATAGATTATTATTATTATTATTATTATTATTATTATTATTATTATTATTATTATTATGTTTTTAATATATATATTTATTATTATTATTATTATTATTATTATTATATATAAGAATAACTTATGTTTTTAATATATATATTTCTACCATATTTTACTATATTATTATATTTATAATATTTTGATTTTGATTAATTTTGTTTTTAATTTGAACCATTTTGATTTTGATTAATAATTTTTTTTAATTTATATCAATAAAAGGCAAGAGCAACTTTCACAACTATACAAGTTGGATCCTAAGAAGTTCTAGAGCCAAATTCTAAAATGCAATACTAAAGAAAATAATAGGATTCTCTTAAGGGACTCAAATTACTACCTTAAAAGTCTTTATGAGTTCCCTAATGCCATGGACACCATTCCTATTGTCCCTACAAAGGAACAAGTTTTTTCTTTAGATGACATAGAGTTCGGGGTTAAGTGGCTCGCAAATGGAAAAGCTAAGGACATTGAAGGCTACCAAGATGAAATTTTTAAAATGAGAGGGTCAATCATTATCCCTCACATACACAAGCTCTTCAATTTAGCAGTCAAGTAGGGCTTCCCTAAACCATGGATGGAAAGCTTCATTGTTCCTATTTTTAAAAATGGGGATAGAAATATTCCCTCTAATTATAGGACCATTATGATTAGCCATATTTTAACCAAGATTTATGGAATTGTTTTGGAAAAGAAGATTAGTCTTTGGCTAGAAAGTCACCGTAAAACCATTCTCGAACATCTCACTTTAAAACAACTTGTAATGACTTTCTCTATTTCTGATAACCATAAAGGAGGAGGATGTGTTGTGTAATGTGGTAAGTATATTGAATCCAACATATCCCTACACAAAAATTGCAATCTGATACCCATGGACAAACATTGCAATATGCTAAATATTTCACTTTGTCACATTGTGGCGAACAATTCCCTATGTTGCGATGTTTCAAACATTTCCCAACATTGGTATGTCTCAAACTTAGACGAGCATGGCATTGTCACTATCGTATCCCTACATCGCAATGTGACAAACATAAATTTTCTATGTCACAAACATTTCCTGATGTTACAACCTAATGAACATAGTAATGTTGAAATGTGACAAACATAGTAATGTTGAAATGTGAAGAACATATAAACATCGATGTGATGAACAGATTAATGTCACAATATGACAATCAATGCAATGTCACTATGTGATGAACATTGCCCTGTTGTTCAAATCTAAAGAGCCTTCTCTTTTGTCAAAATATGACGAAGATTGTAACGTCACATTATTACAATCAATGTAACGTCATAATGTCAAGAACATACCCCGATCATCGCAATGTGACAATCATATCCTTGTTGTCACATTGCAATGAACTTTGTAATGTCACAATTTGGCGATCAGTGCAACGTCACAATTTGATGAACATTTCCCTATTGTTGTAATGTGACTAGCCTTTCCTTATTTTTTCCATGTGATGAACATGGTAACATCACATGAAACATCGCCATTCCTTGAACATCTCACTTTAACATAACTTTTAATGACTTTCTCTATTTCAGATAACCATAAAAGAATGGGCTATGTTGTGTAATGTTGTAATGAGATTGAACCCAACATAACCCTACATGAAAATTGCAATCTCATGCCCATGGACAAACATTATAATATGATCAACATTTCACTTTGTCACATTCTGACAGACATTTCCCTATTTTGTGATGTGTTGAACATTTGCCAACATTGGTATGTCTCAAACTTAGACAAACGTCACATTGTCACTATCGTATCCCAACGTCGCAATGTGACAAACATAGTAATGTTGAATGTGATGAACATATTAACATCGATGTGATGAAAATAGTAATGTCGCAATCTGACAATCAATGCAATGTCACCATGTGATGAACATTGCCTTGTTGGAATCTGAAGAGCCTTCCCTTTTGTTGGAATGTGACAAACATAGTAATGTCGTATTCTAAACAACAATGTAATGTCACAATGTCACGAACATACCCTTGTCATCGCAATGTGTGATCATATCCTCATTGTCATATTGCAACAAACTTTGTAACGCCACAATTTGGCAATCACTGTAACGTCACAATTTGATGAACATTGTCCTATTATCGCAATGTGACTAGCCTTTCCTTATTGTCACCTTGTGATGAACATGGTAACATCGCAATCCAACAAACACTGTAACATCACAATGTGACTAGCCTTTCCTTATTGTGGCCATGTGATGAACATGGTAACATCACAATCCAACAAACACTGTAATGTCGCACTGTGATGAACATTGCCTGGTCATCACAATGTGACGACCATTTCCTTGTCATGATAATTTGACAAACTTATCATGACGTTAGAATTAGACAAAAATATTACGACATCACAATGTGACAAACCTTTGCAAATGTCACAATTCAATGAACATAACCCATTGTCGCATTTTGATGTACACACCCAATGTCACAATGTGCCAAACATAACCCAACATTACAATGAGACAAACATTTCCCCTCATCGCAATGTGACAACATTACCCATTGTTGAAATTTGACAAACCTATTCCAACTCGATAATGTGACAAACCAAAATCCTACGTCACAATCTTATGGCCATAACCTTACGATGTTATGTGATGAAAAGAACCCGATTTCACAACATCATAAATAAAACTTGATCCCCACTACAATGCGATAATGTCATAGTAAACCCTGGTTAAACATAATCAACATGGCCCACCATATTCAACTCCACATGGTCTGCGAAGGTCATCCACGGGCATGATCAACCATAGTCATCCCATGTCAACCATAGTCAAGTATGGTTATGATCGACCATAGTCAAGCATGGTGAAGGTCAACATGATCAATTATGTTGAAGGTTAACATAATGGTCAATCATAGTCATAGTTAAGGACAACTATGGTGAATGTCATCCATAGTCTTGGTCAACCATGATCATGGCCAGTCATGTTAAACCATTGTCATGGCTAGCCGTGGTTATCTATACACAACAATTGTCAAACATGGTTAACCATTGGCATACATGGTCAACCATAGTCAACCATGGTCATGATCAACCAAGGTCAACAATAGTGAATTTCATGTTCAACCATGGTCATGATCAACCAAGGTCAACCATAGTGAATTTCATGTTCAACCATGGTCAACCATAGCCAACCATAGTAAACCAAAGTAAACGAAGGTCTACCAAATTTAACCATGGTCAAGCAAAGTTAACAATGGTCAACAATTTTTAATCGGGGTATACCAATGTTAACCATGATCAACCATGGTGAAGGTTAACGTAGTGGGAAATCATGGTCATAGTTAAGGCCAAACATGGTGAATTTCATCCATAGTCATGGAAAACCATGGTCATCTATAGAAAATAAATGTTAAACCATTGACATTCATGGACAACCTTAATATGTATTTATGGTTGTACCCATGCATGTTGGTCGTCAACTAGCAACAACCATATTTATGTAAAAAGTAGTTGATATACGCCGATGCGTATATCAACCACCTTTTACATAAATGTAGTTGTTTCTAGTTAGTATGTCAAAAACCACATTTATGTAAAAAGTGGTTGATATACGCAGATCGGCGAAATGTGATTTTTGCTAGTTAGTACTCTTAATTCCTAATTAATTAAGTGTCAAAGATTCTAAGAATCAACTTATATCAACCATTTTTTACATAAATGTAGTTGTTGCTAGTTAATACTCTTAATTTCTAATTAATTAAGTGTCAAAGATTCTTAAAATCTAGAATTATTCAACAACCCAAAGGATAGATAATTTACTGGGTACCGACTTAAACGAAACTCAAACCAAGTATACTACGACTAAAATTACAACCAAAGTTCGACTCTGAAAGAAGTTACACACGCGTGAATATATCTATGTTCCATAGAACTAACAATTTTTAATAAGGTTGCATCAAGGAGGTTCAAGTTTCCAGATTTTCTTAAATGATTTGCTACGATCCTAAAAGTCCACTAAGACGTAGCGACCCATAAGAAATTCTAGTTTCAAGACTTTAATGCCAATAATTGCAGCGACTCTACAGTCCAAGACTTTAATGCCAATGCCAAGAAATTCTAATTTCAAGACTTTAATGCCAATGCCAAGAAATTCTAATTTCAAGACTTTAATGCCAATAATTTCAAGACTTTAATGCCAATAATTATAGCGATTATACATTTACAAATTCAATTTTGCAGTGACTAATAAATTCAGCGGGATCTTCAAAATAATTTGACGACACTAAGATCTTAGTCCCAAATGCAATCCAATCCAATAGCAATTATAAAGCATTGAAGTTTTGAATTCCAAATTGATTTAAAAAACGATATTTAGGGCCACAATTTTAACAATTACACTGTGAGAATAAACTTTGATACCTTCTTCACCACACCTTCATGGTTTTTTCCATATCAATGGAACTATTTCTCTCCAATATAACTAAAATGGTCGATTTTGATTTTAAAAGAATGATTAATCAAATTAATTAAAATTATAAACGTTGAAACCTTTATTGGATTTAGATTTACATATGGACGTAAATCAAATTAAAATTTATCAGCTTTGATTATAAAATTGAA
>ML777626.1:615577-626915 GCA_009831015.1 Picea engelmannii | reverse complement strand
CGAATGTTATTTTTTAAAATCATATAAATCATAACTTATCAGAGTATTTGGCGATCAAATCATATTTCTTTTTAAAAAATGTTTATCTTAGGTGATATTTCACCAATTTCTTGTTAAATCAAAATGAGGTGACAAAACTTTTACATTATTGTCCCATTAATAGCTCAATTGAAATAATATATTAGGAGTATGAATACCCTAAATGCTCTAGAAAACCCAGATCCCTATAGGTTTGAAAATTGAGAGACTTTAATTTTTGACAAATACAACTAGCAATCATTATTATCTATTGTCTATTCTTTGGAGCAATAAAATCCTACTATATATATATATATATATATATATATTATGACATTTTATATAGCGACATGATTGATCTAGATTTTATCAACAATGGAGTATAACATCACTTGGAACCAAAATAATCTAGACACAATGTTGGTCATCAAATAAATATAGTAACTCATTCAACAAGATGCACCTTTTAGCATTGTTCACATGGAAACTTATTCCCAAGTCTCATTTATAGGTGTGTCCATATTAAAGTCTTTTCAGACTCTATCCTACCTTGTTGAGGTGCGACCATTAATTCATTTCATTTCATTCCAACCAAAGGAAACATTCCCATTCATGTTACTTAATTTCCTAGATCCAATCTCTCACTATTGGGTCAAACCCTTGTTCAGTTATATACCAACTTTTGGGATATTTGTCCATGAATACATTGCCTCATTTTCATTCATGCTGTGTAGGTTTTGTTACACCTCATATCCCATGAAGTTCCACTTGTGATTTTCATAACAATGGATGGGGTTGGATATGTGGTTCCACTTGTGATTTTCATAACAATGGATGGGGTTGGAGCATGGTACATATAACGTTTTGGTGAAGTTGTAACATAGAAAAAAATTAGCTTTTCCGTAAAATTTGACTCATTTCCCCATGCCTCAAATCCATTTCATGTACAATTTCACCTTCTTCCATTCTTATGTCCATGAGTCTTTTTTCCTTTCCAAATTATATCCTAAGATCAAATTTATTATATTACTGTTTCAAGAAAAAGTTTTGGTCCAAAGTTAAAATATTGGGTTTATTTTTTCAACCAATTTCTTACTGTATTTAAAGTTAAATTGTATTAAGTCCAATCCAAACATCAAAACTCATGTTTAAATTCATCTATACAAGAGATATGGCGAAGTTGTAAGTTCATATATCCTTTGTTCTTTAATTTTACAACTACTTGGTTCCAAAGACAATTCATATGTCCAATGTCTATGATTGAGATCAAGCGCCAAGACAAAGAGATAGTTTAATAGAGGAAAATATCTAATGGATCATGAAAAAGGGATATCGAAGGCTACAAATTATTTCGGTCGCTTCAATATACATGAAGTTTAATAAAATGGGGGCGGTCTAAATTAGAAAGGGGTGGTTTTATAAGATGCAACATGGTAGAAACATGAAGGAGTTCGCCCCCTTTTCAATAGTTTTCAAAACTGCCGAGACACCCCGTAAATTGCCAAGTAACGTCAACATGGTATAATGACCTCAAGGACGTGGGCACACAACGCATAAGAAAGAGCTCAAAATCATGGGGAAGTGTCACGAGATCGATCCACTATATTGGCGAGGGAATATGTCCATGATCTACAGCATAAGAGGTTACCAAAACACATTAAATAGGACCATGAATTTGTTGGAATTGGATCCACAATTTTTGACAAATTTACTTGCGAAATCTAAATAGAAAGGAAATATTTTTGTTGGGAAAGTGGTTCAGATTGTTGTGTTGAGGGAAACTATTTTATTTTGTGCTTTATACAAATATGCCAAAATATTCTGACACTCGACATCAATACATTGGAGAATATCGTGAAGACTATGGTTGGCCTTGTCTATCTCAAATTTGATGGTGAAGACTATGGTTGGCCTTGTCTATCTCAAATTTGATGGAAAACGCCTTAAGCTTCTTCATTTCCTTATCAAAAGGTTGATGAAACGATTGGAAAAGTAGATGAACGTGTTCCACCAACAATGTAGCAGAAAAAATTCAAGCATATTGTAGAGATGAAGTTTTGTTTTAGCATTGATGGGGTGTAGGTGTAGGTGTTGTCCACTCTTATCATTTTCCTTGGCATTACTATTCCAATTTGAAGAATGATCCTTCATACCTCAGGTGCAGTAACAAAGAGGTGAAGGCTCCATGTACATCTTTGGAACTTGACACGTAAATAAACAACATTTTATAAAATAAACAAACATAGGAAACATGAAGGATCTGTTAGGAAAATTATACTTCGAGGCTAAAGCTAATAGAAGAGAGAAATACATAATTAATCAAGAAATTAAATGACAAAGAAAACACACAATACACATAGATTTTCCCGAGAAACCCAAATACGAAAACCAACATTCCTTAAGTGTGTTTCATTCTTTTTGTCTTATTCATTTAGAATAAAATATTACATGCCAAACCTAGGTGTAAACCTAATAAACAATCAACATCATACTCTCTTGATTTTCACAAGAATATCAACTTAGCATGAATATCAACATGAATATTATCTTAATATGAATACAACATGCATTATTTATAGGAATTACAATAGGAAAAAACCTAAATAAAGGTGCTCAAAAAATTGTTACAGATCCACGTGAATCATTGGCTACAAATCCTATGAATCTTGGGATTCTGTAATAGTTGACTACCATTTGGATTATCAGTTGACTTACCAGTCGACCTTCATTCTGTCTTCATTCGACTGCCACATGACTTCATGTGGACCTATTATCAATTTACCTCTCCAACCTATTATCAATTACTTTGACTTCAATTTTTTTTGTTCGATCCACCTCAACCTTCGAATTTTATGTCCAGTCGATCCACCTCAACTAGACTTTCACTACAATGAATATAACAACCCAAAATTATCTCACTTGTTGTCTTTTGTGTTGAACTAAGATTTTCCTAAACTTTTGTTCACAGACCTATGGTAGCAATGCCCATTGCCTCTTTGCACCAAGATAACTTCACAACACTCACCGACTTGGTCATAGAGTCTACTAGGTTTTCCAATGTGTTTGTTTTTTCCAGCAACACCTCGTTTCTTTCCACCGTTTTTCTTATGAAATGGTATTGTACATCAATATGCTTAGTCTTGGAATTATAAGTTGGGTTCTTTTCAAAAAATATTTCACTTTGAATGTCATAGTTTATCTTCATATCTCTCTACTCAAACCCGATCCATGAATACAAATGTTTCATCCATACCACTTATTTTCTTCTGTGAGTGGCTTCCATGTAGTCATCTTCTATTGTTGACAAGGCTATGACCGTCTATCACTTACTCATCCAGCTTATTTTTGTATCAAACATATTGAACACATATCCACTAGTCGACCTTCGTTGATCCAAATCTATAGCCTAGTCAGCATCGACAAATCCATGTACATATAATTCACTATTATTTCAAGGTTTCCCTTAGTAGCATATATCATATTCATTTGTGACACACAAATACCTGAATAATTTCTTGACAATTTTCCAATGCTCCTTTCTCAATGTAAACGTGTATCTTATTAACACTACCATTGCATGGGAAATGTCTGGTGAGTGCATGCCATCACATACATTATACTACTAACAACACTCACATAGGGAACACACACCATGTCTTTTATTTCTTCATGTGTCCTTGGACACTACGAATCATTTAACCTTTCTCCCACAGGAATTGGCACCTTTATAGGTTTGCAATCCTTCATGTTGAAACATTTCAAAACTATTTCAATATACTTCTTCTGATTCAACCATATATTTTTAGTTGCTCGATCTCTCTTAATATCCATTCCCATAATGAAGTTTGTTGCATCGATATCCTTTATGTTGAACTTGGAGGATAACTTCTTCTTCAACTCCTTTATTCCATCCATGTTCTTTTCCATCAACAACGTGTCTCCAACATACAGTGCTACATATATAAAATGTTGACCCTCTTCCTTGGAATATATGCAGTGATCAACTTTTCTTTTCAAAAATACCAAACTAAAGATGTATGCATCGAACTTTGGATACCACATCCTTGGTGGTTTCTTTAGATCATAAAGGGATATTTTCAATTTGCACAACAAATGTTTCTTACCATTTACTACAAATCATTCAAGATATTTCATGTAGATTTATTCTTCTAGGTCCCCATGTAGGAACATTTTCTTCAGATCCATTTTCTCTATTTCAAGGTCAAATGTTGCAGCCAAAGACATTAGTACTCTAATGAAAGTTAATTCTGCAAGAAGAGAAAAAATCCCACCAAAGTCGACTCCTTCGACATGGGAATATCCTTTCGCTACCAATTGAGATTTGAATTTCTCGACTTCACCTATTTCAGTCATCTTCTTCTTGAATACCCACTTGCTACTGACAAGATTTCTTCCACTAGATAATTCGATTAAATCCCACGTGTCATTCTTATGTAAGGATTCCATCTCTTTAACCATGGCATCCTTCTAGAGTATACCCTTTGTCAAGGAAACTTCCTCTCTGATCGACTTCAGATCATTCTCAGTGTAATTTGACACAAATGTGGAACTAAAGTAAAAAAGAATATGCATTTCAAAGGATTTTATTACTCATTCATACCTCCTTACAACTGGAGTAAATTTTTCCACCTCTTCATATCATTCAGTTGACTCATTTAAAGCATCTTCTTCTTCATTCCTCAGTTCAAGCCTCATGTTCTTTATATTATTCTCTGATTGAACCACTTAATACTTGGACTTCCTTCCGAATTCTATGAAGAATGCATCTCAGTTGTACATTTTTTTTCTTGATGCATGATCTTAGATATTATATCCTTTCGTTCCTTATTTGTATTCAGTGAAATCACACTTGAATTTCTTCTTTTTTAGATTTCTCTTATTTTCCTTGGGAACATGCACAAATGCATCACATCTAAATAATTTAAGATGTCAAAGAGAATGCTTCTTACCATACCATAACTCATGTGGAGTTGAGTCGACTAGTGCCGACAAAGGAGACATATTCACCAGATATTTTGTGTTCTTAACTACCTCTGCCAAGAATTATTGTGCACACCCAACACAACTGAGCATGATCCTCGCCTTGTCCATCAATATCCTATTCATCATTTCAAAAAATACATTTTTATTTAGGGTATATGGTTTTTTTTTTTGGTGGTTTATACCACACTTCTTGCAGAACTGATTAAAATCATTTCCACATAATTCACCACCATTGTCATTTATGAGCACCTTGATCTCCTTATATGTTTGGTTTTCCATAATAGACTTAAATTCTTTGAATTTCTCGAAAACCTTTGATTTTTTCCTTGGGAAATATATCCATTTCTTCCTGGAAAATTCATTAATGAAGAAGACATACTAGAAAAATCCACCAAGTTACAAAATTGTTATAGGGCCAAACACATTGCTATGAACCAATTCTAGAATCCCCTTTTCCCTTGTTGCTCCATATAGAAACCTCACCCAAATTTGTTTTCCATATATACAATGTTCACAAAATTCAACTTCTAAATTAAATTTGGGAAAGTCTTTGACCATACCTTTATTTTTCATAACTCGAAGACCTTTTTCTCCAATTTGTCCCATCCTATCTTGCCATTGCATGGTCAAGTTGAATTGATGAATACTTGTTGAGTTAGTTTGAATTGAATAAACTTGAGATGAGTCGATTCAAGTTGAATTCGAAGTCGATTTGACTTCGAGAATGGTGATTCTATTGCATCGATTCGAGTCAAAATTGCCTAATAACTTGTATATGGTTCTAATCTGAACTCCTTTCATTAAGACAATCACACCTCTGACCATTTTGCACTTATGATTTTGAAATAGAGTGTGCACTCCTGCATCACTCATCTTACTGATATATATTGGGTTTCTTTCCAAACCTGAAATATGTAGCATGGGTGGAAGGGTTTTACTACTCCCATCCTACAGTATCAATCAAACTCTTCCCCGTCCAACAATTTTTGTTATCGAGTCATCCTTGGAGAACACATCTCCTCCTTCATATCATTCATAATTGTAGAACAATTAGCTATGTAGCCTCAAATGATAGGATTCTTCTAAGTCGATGGTTGTTGGGTATGTGTTATATTTTTGCATGAAATTGTTTTTGACTTGGGAAACATGTTGCATTTTTGCCTCATTTTTCGTGTTTCCTCTATTTTTATGTTCATTGTTGGGTGGTTTTTCAGCACATGGTTTTTTGTCGATGGTTTTCTATTTCTGGTTAAGGAATTAGGTTTGTTGACTAATCCAGGTCATTGGGTTAGGTTTTTGGATGTCGTTGGCTCCTATATGTATATTTCATTGTAAACAGTGTATCACTATGAATGAATATAGAATATATTGGTTTTCCCAGTTTGGGTTTCCAGGCGAAAAATCTCTGTGTAATGTTTCTATTTTCCATTGTATATTTTCTGTTCTTTTACTGAAAATCAGTTTGCAGTAAATATTGTACAAGGTTAAAATCTACATTTGGTATCAGAGATTTGTTGGGGTGATGCCTTTGTGGTCAAGGGTTTGTCTTAGGACTGCGATAAGCCTTGTTCCAATGGGATATCTTTGGTATTGATTTTTCAGGTGAAAAGAAATGGCGAGCAATTCAAAAATGGAGATTGAGAAGTTTAATGGGTAAATTTTTGAGCTATGGAAGATCAAGATGGAATATATATTGGTGGATAGAGATAAGTGGATTGTGGTAGATCTAGGTACTACACCTACAAGAACTTCATCATATGACTGGAAAAATTTGGATCCGAAGGTGAAGAGCACAATCCAACTGTGTCCTGAGATTCAGTGTTATTGAATGTGTCAGAGGAAGTTACAACCAAGAATTTATGGGATAAGTTGGGGAAATTGTACCAGTCTAGGTCCCTAGTAAATAAACTATTCCTGAGAAAGAAGTTGTATAACCTGAGGATGAGAGATGGAAACTCGGTGGTAGAGCATTTGAACGCCTTCAATATTGTGGAAAGTTAGTTAGTATCTATTGAGATTAAAATTTTAGATGAAGATAAATGTATCAGTTTAATGCATTATTTACTAGACTTGTGGGATAGTTTGGTTGTGACCGTAGGTAGTAATACAACTTCCTTGAAGTTTGATGAAGTGGTCTCATCCTTGTTTTCAGAAGAGATGAGACAAAATAATATGGAAGGACATAACACAGACACATTATTTGCAAGAGGACTCTCCTAGGAAAGAAATAGATTTAATTTCTTAAGTGGGAGATATAAGTCTAAGGGTAGATCTAAATCTCCAAGAAAGTTTGTAAAGGTATGTTGGAGATGTGGAAAAGAAGGGCACTACAAGAAGTAGTGTAGATCCAAAGTTGAGAAAAAGAAGGGATATGAAGAATCTTTCTACAGAAGCAAAGACCTCCAAGGAAGAAGGAGGGTATGTGTACTTGTATTCTTCAAGAACAAATGAGCATCATGAGGCATGGTTGGCTGACTTAGGTACATCCTTTCATATGAATCCCCATAAGGAGTGGTTCTATGAATATGAAAGGTACGATGGATGTAATGTCCCCAAGGCCGAGCCCTATTGTAAATCATGTCTATGAAGTATAAAGCTTGTTTATGAATCGTGATTCAAGTTTATAAGGATGGCGAGCTAAGTTATATAAGCTATTGGGCTTATGTGTTATTAGGCCAGGGAGCCTAAGTGTTGAAGGCTAGGAGCCTGATTTTTTTACATGTAATTATGCACAGTATTAATACAAAACATCTCAGCGTGTGAACCGACCACACTGAATGAGTGATGGGGGACTAAGTTTCCACAAAACCTGGGTAAGGGATTGGGGGCTAGAAGGTTGGAAAGAGAGGCTAAGTGTGGATCCTAGGGGCTTAAGTCCTTGGGAATAATGTTTTAATATTATGCCAAAATCCATGTGAAACCTATGTTTTGTCCTAAGTTCCTGAGGAGGAATGCATGCAGCTTCATGGGAGACATGTGTCGACCCAGGCTCATGCGATTTAAACCAAGAAATGAGCTGTGTTGGGGGTTCTCTTTCCATTCCGTCGACTGTTGCATAGGAGTTGGGTGGGAATTCCTCCAACCATCACCTGAATCCGGGGTTCGACCTTCCAATTCCTCCATCCTCCATCTGTATGCATTTGGCCTTTGTGATTGAACCTCTATACACCTTATGCATCTCTGAAACCAGAGAGGTGAGTATATTCCTTATTGCTAGTTGGGAGAACTGAATGTTCGTAACTATTGCGTCGTGCATCCTGTGTTTCTTTCCTGAAAGCTGAATGCATCATGTAATCCCAGAGCCGCGTTATGCTTTAGCGCTAATCGTTTTCGTTTCGGGTGTCCATATCCATTTTCCCAATTGACTGTTGTGGCCAGACAGTGTTGGACTGCGTGTGGCTTGATGGCCAGTGTGAGGGAGGTGATTGTTGTTGAAGAAGCAACTTACTGAGTCTATGAGAAACTCTCTCCAGGTGAGAGAGTGCGTAGAGGAAGTGAGAACTCCTGGAAGGAGTCCTGTAGCTGCCACAGAGCTCAGAGACTTCCATTCCAGTCTGTTCTTGAAGCCCAAGGGAAGGGAGGTTAGTAGTCGATGGACTGTCTTGGTGAAAGTGAAGGTGTATACTCCTGGGCTGGGACAAACATGTGGGGAATGAGAGTCTGTGGGCAGTGGGCATAAGTGGCTCCTAGGAGAGGATCCTTCTCCTGTGACTGTTTGTCTTCCTGTATTCCCTGCCTAGCCTAGGAATCCCTACTCAATGAGGCTTAGTCCCAGCTCAGGGGTGACCTACTGCTGAGAGTGATGAATAACACGGTCTAAGGCTAGAAGGTTCATGGGAGGTCTACACAGAGTTGGTGAATTACATCCAGTCTAAAAGATGAGTATATACATGCGTATAATTTCAATTAAATGTGCATGTCCGTGATTCTATCAATTTTTACATTATTTCGTTGTATTCGTGCATTGTTGTTAATGTCGTGGATTATGTATGCTAACAATATTAATGTGCTTACGTTGTATTTAATTGTAATTAAGAAATTGTATTTCATAAGAATGCATAATATGTTACAGTAGTGTTTTTCCATGTAGTAATGTTGTCCCGACCATGGGGTTGATGGTTGGGAACATTACATTATGGTATCATAGCCTAGTTTCAACGTTGATCCTGGATGGGTCGGATAAGTGGTCTTTGGACCAAGGTTTTGAGAAGAATTTATGTCTGGAGGACTAATTTTAGACCTCAGAATGTTTCTCAGTGCCAACGGACTACTTGACTGTGTTACACAGATCAGGAGGTGTAGCGGTATTATAAAACTACAACCGGTGTGGTATATGGCCACAAGGAGAGAGAGAACTCCACACTAGAAGTGTTGGAGCCATAGAATATGTTCGGGAGGAAAGGATAACCCTCACAACCGTCAAATCTGGAGAACGTGCACAAGGTTTAAAACCCTTTGGAGGTTCACAGGAGTGTGGAAATCGTGATACATGAAATCTTGAATTTGTCAGGACCATCCATCGGAAAGGACGCGTGGAGAGAGATCAACCTTTCACTGACTCATGACTTGAAATGGTCTAAGGGTGAGTTTGTGAGAATTCATGAAACGCGAATTCACGATTGGATCACAATTGTTGATCTAAGAGAGATCTGGACCGTTAATTGTCTAGGAAGGAATTGACATTTCGGGAATAGGGAGCATGAAGGTGGAAAATATTTTGACCTCGTGACACACAAAATCCCGATACCCGAATGCCGATGAGATCAGAGTTGTCAGACCATGGGGAATCAGGACTGTTGGATCAAGTAGATGAAAGTTCAGAAGGAGGGTACCAATGTTGGTTGTGGAGCTTGATTATCTTCCTGATTTATAGGTCTTTTACTTTCAGCTGTGTTTATACCCCATGAAGTATGTACACTCTTCCACGCAAGGGAGTGCAGAGTGCAAAGCCCCCAAAGCAAAAATTGCCTTGTAAAAGTATATTGTAATTTCATTGTAAATCTGGACTGTTCATTATACGGTCGTAGATCTAACGATAGAGATTATGTTAGGGTTTTTTTCCCTAGAAGGCAACCCTCTTTTATGAGGGAAATGTATTGCGGCTATGCAGGTTGGCAAGTATTGTATTCTGAGAGAGGAGACTGTGAGAGAAAGAAGAGGAAGTTACAACGGGTTTTGTTGTAGGTTGTATCCCTTCATTTTTTTGGACAATAATAAAGAAAGGACCTGGCAATTTCTCTAGTGTACGTAGCCCCCACTGGGTGAACCACATAAATCTGTGTCTCTCTTGTATTGTGTATCTTCTGTCTTTTATTTCTGCATTTGTTTTATTTTATTGCTCCGTGGTCCTATTTTTTCTAACAACTAGTATCAGAGCGTAAGGTAACTCATAGGAAAAGAGGGTTCTTGGTTCGAGTGGGAGCAATGTCGGAAGATGGAAAGTTTAGGGTCGAGAAATTTAACGGCCAAAACTACCAGTTATGGAAGATGTAGATAGAAGATTATTTATATCGGAAGGATCTATTCCTACCATTAAGCGAAGTAGCAAAGAAGCCGACAGCCATGAAGGATGAAGAATGGGAGATACTTGACAGAAAGGATCTAGGAACGATACAACTGAGCCTGGCAGCGTCAGTGGCTTTCAATATTTTGAAAGAAAAGACAACGAAGGGTTTGATGGGTGCATTGGAAAAATTGTATGAAAAACCCTCGGCGTCGAATAAGGTATTTCTAATGAGGAGATTATTTAATATGAATATGTCAGAAGGTGGGTCCGTTGCAGATCATTTAAATGAATTTAATACGGTTACTAATCAACTAATTTCTGTAAAAGTGGACTTTGATTATGAGGTTAGGGTTCTTCTAATCTTGTGCTCATTTCCAAAAAGCTGGACTGGCTTGGTCATGGCTGTAAGTAACTCTGTCTCTGGTTCAAATACTTTAAAATTTGATGATGTTGTTGGTGTTATCCTTAGTGAGGAAATGCGACGAAAAAGCACAGGTGAGACATCAGGAAATGCGTTGAACATGGAGAACAGGGGAAGACAAAAGGATAGAGGAAAGGGCTCAGGAAACCGCGGAAATTCTAGGAAGGGTAGATCCAAATCCAGAATTGGAAAGATAGAGTGATGGAATTGTGGGAAGAAAAGACATCTGAAGAAAGACTGTAGAGATCCAAAGAAACAAAGAGATGGACAGCAGGAGAGAAATCAGGAAGCAAATGTAACAGGTGATGTGTTACAAGATGCTTTGATTCTTTCTGTAGATAATATTTCTAAGTCTTGGGTAGTAGATTCAGGAGCTTCATTTCATGCCA
>ML777626.1:585955-607426 GCA_009831015.1 Picea engelmannii | reverse complement strand
GTAACATAATAATGAGAGCCACCAAGAGATGATACCTGAGCTAGTCCCCATACATCTATATGCACAAGCTCTAACCTTTCATTCTTCTTTTCTTTTCCGACTCTGAGAAATCTGACTCTCTTTTGTTTTCCATAAACACAATGGTCACAGAATTCCAAATCAATTTGTTTAAGATCTGGCAGCAAATTTCTTTTGTGAAGTATCTGCATACCCTTCTCACTCATGTGTCCCATCCTATGATTCCACAGTGTTGCATCCACTCCTGTAGAAGCTAAAGATATAGAAGAATCAATATTACCAGTACATAAATACAATGTACCTACCTTCTCTCCTTTCGTTGTAACCAATGATCCTTTGATGACCTGCCACGTCTTATGTGTAAATATGGATATACAACTTTCACTTTCCAATTGCCCTGTTGAAATTAGATTTTTCCTTAAATCTGGAATATGTCTTACCTCTTTCAACAACCATTGGTTTCCATTGCATTGCTTTATTTTTACCTTTCTCGTTCCAACAATTTTGCATGGTGCATCATCACCCAAATGAACCTGTCCAAAATCACCTTGAACATAATCTAGAAAATGTTTCCTATGGGGTGTGGCATGAAATGAAGCCCCTGAATCTACTACCCAAGACTCATAAATATTATCTACAAAAAGAATAAAAGCATCTTGTAACCCATCACCTATTACATTTGCTTCATGATTTCTCTCTTGCTATCCATCTCTTTGTTTCTTTAGAGCTCTGCAGTCTTTCTTCAGATGTTCTTTCTTCCCACAATTATAGCACTCTATCTTTCCAAGTCTGGATTTGGATCTTCCCTTCTTAGAATTCCCATGGTTCCCTAATCCCTTTCCTCTATCCTTTTGTCTTCCCCTGTTCTCCATGTTCAACGCATTACCTGATGTCTCACTTATGCTTTTCCGTCGCATTTCCTCACTAACAATAACACCAACAACATCATCAAATTTTAAAGTATTTGAACCAGAGACAGAGTTACTTACAGACATGACCAAGCCATTCTAGCTTTCTGGCAATGACCACAAGATTAGAATATCCCTAACCTCATCATCAAAGTCCACTTTTACAGAACTTAGTTGATTAGTAACCGTATTAAATTCATTTAAATGATTTGCAATAGACCCACCTTCCGACATCTTCATATTAAATAATATCTTCATTAGAAATACTTATTGGACACCGAGGGTTTTTCATACAATTTGGCCAACGCATCCATCAAACCCTTCGTTGTCTTTTCTTTCGAGATATTGAAAGTCACCGATGCTGCCAAGATCAGCCGTATTGTTCCTAGAGCCTTTCTGTCAAGAATCTCCCATTCTTCATCCTTCATGGCCGATGACTTCTTTGCTACTTCGCTCAATGGTAGGAATATATCCTTCTGATATGAATAATCCTCCATCTGCATATTCCATAACTGGTAGTTTTGGTCATTAAATTTCTCAACCCTAAACTTTCCATGTTCCGACATTGCTCCCACTTGAACCAGAAACCCTCTTTTCCTATGAGTTGCCTTATGCTCTAATACCAGTTGTTAGAAAAATAGGACCGTGGAGCAATAAAATAAAACAAATGTGGAAACAATACACAGAAGATACACAATACAAGAGAGACACAGATTTATGTGGTTCACCCAGTGTAGGCTACGTCCACCAGAGAAATTTCCAGGTCCTTTTTTTATTATTATCTAGCAAAATGAAGGGATACAACCTACAACAAAACCCACTGTAACTTCCTCTTCTTTCTCTCACAATCTCCTCTCTTAGAGTACAATACTCGCCAACATACATAGCTGCAATACATTTCCCTCATAAAAGAGGGTTGCCTTCTAGGGTAAAAAACCCTAACATAATCTCTATTGTTAGATCTGCGACCGTATAATGAACGGTCCAGATTTACAATGAAATTACAATATACTTTTACAAGGCAATTTTTGCTTCGGGGGCTTTGCCCCTGAATCCCTGCTGGGGGCCCACTTTCCCCCAGACCCCCCATCTAGGAGGATAGCCCCTCAGACCCCGCAGAGGGGGTACCCCCCTCTGCACTCCCCCACGTGGAAAAGTGTACATACTTCTGGGGTGTAAATACTTCATGGGGTATAAACACGGCTGAAAGTAAAAGGCCTCTAAATCAGGAAGATAATCAGGCTCCACAACCAACAGAGGGTAGGGGCTAAGAAAGAGGGAGCTATCACCCAAAAATTAAAGAGCCGAGAAGAACTCGAAAAATTTGTGAATTCAAAGCGTTTTCTTAAATCAAAATGGTTTTGAATGTGTAGAATTTGCTAAGAATGACTACGTGACATATCCCTGTTATTTGCACGTGTGTTTGCAGAAACTTAGAAAGTGCCAGAATTGAATAGGGTTTTCGTTGAGAGCAGAGAATAGAAGAGGTGTGAATTACCTCCAATTCAGAGAATGAAAGAGAAGGAAGGAATGTCAACTTGGGAGTCAAAGGATCAAACTCGAATGAGCAAGGAAAAGAGATGGATAAGGAAGGACATATGATGAAAATAATTGAAAGATTGCAGAAAGATGCCCAGGCTCACTGAGCTGATAGCCAAACACTCATCAAATTCAGGGATAAGTAGGGTGAATTCAACTTAAGGATGTTGAAGAGTCTGGAAATAATAGAAAAGAAATTGGAAAAGGAGAGTGAATCAAGCAAGACAGAGAGTCGCAGGACCCCTGAGAGGAAAGAAATATCAAGAATTGTCAGCAGACATCATCGTCACTCCCCAAAGCATTCCATTAGGGAAGCACACATTAGTTCAACCCCATCTCCTACCAGAAAGCACAGGAGATCTGGGATGGATGAATTGAAAGGGGAAATGAACAAGATCAAGCCTCGAATGTTTGATGGAGAACATAAGAAGGAGGAAGATTCCAAAACTTGGTTGCTTGGTATGAGGAAATACTTTCAACTGCAGAATTATTCCTCTCATGCAGAGGGCAGGATTTCCATGCATCAATTGAAGGGAAAGGCATCCATGTGGTGGGATCAACTTGTGAAGGTGCAACACATCAGGGAAAGGGACATCACATGGAAAGAATTCAAGAGGTATTTCGAGAGGAAATACTTAACTAAAAGATATTATGACAGAAAGATGAAAGAGTTATTTGAACTCAAGCTGACAACCAGACCATTGATGAGTATGAACAAAAGTTTTTGGAATTACTGAACTATGTTCCGTTCATCGAAGATGAGTCTCTTAATATTCAGAGGTACCTGAGTGGATTACCGCCTCCTATTGGGGATAAGATTCAGTATGATGACCCAAATACTATGGAAGAAACGATAAGAAGATTGAAGTGCTTATTTGAACAACAAAGAGAAAAGCCTACCTTTCGGAAGGCTTGGGATGACCAGAAAAAGTTCAAGAAAGAACAGAGACAGAAGGGAAATAAACCACCCTTTTTTAGAAACAGTCCTCAAGGAGAGCCATCTCTTAAAGAGCCCAAGAAGGTTAAAGTGGGTGGGAAAATGTCAAGGCTGCCACCTATGGAATGCTGGGGTTGTAAAGAAAACAATAGGTACAGGGATTTCCCCCACAGAAATGATAAAGTAAAAGTTCTCAACAATGTTCAGCAGGCTGAAACAGTGGAGGACATGGGCAGTAGAATTCCAAGGATCTACGCAACCATGGACAACAAGCAAGATGAGTATCAGTTGCACATGATTGAAGTAGAAGGTATGATTAAAAACCAACCATTTACTATTTTAGTTGATTCAGGGGATAGCCATAGTTATATAGACCCTAGAGTGGTAGAAAGTTTTCATTTCATAAGAAGCAAACATGAAAAGTCTTGGTTAGTGAAGCTAGCTATAGGAACCAAGAGGAAAGTCACGGAGTTAGTCAAGTCTTGTCCTGTAGACATGAATGGACTGAGCACGAAGGCCGATTTGAACATTTTTCCGTTAGACTCTTATGACTGTCTAATTGGGATGGACTGGTTGGACGAGCACCATGCCATATTGGACTGTCGGAACTAGGCATTCACTTGCTTATATGAAGAAGGTAATCAGAGAGCCATCCAAGGAATTCCTAGAGCTGTTACTATTAGAGAAATCTCAGCAATGCAGATGAAGAAGTGCTACAGAAAAGACTATCAATTATTTGCAGCCCATGTGGGGGAAATGCCTAAGGATAAGGTGTCAAGTATTGAGGATCATTAGGTACTTAAAGAGTTTGAATATGTATTCCATGAAGTACCTAGACTACCTCCGAAAAGGGATATCGATTTCTCTGTGAACTTGATGCTTGGAGCAGCTCCAGTGTCAAAGGCTTCGTACAGGATGAGTGCACCAAAACTGAAAGAGTTGTAGCTGCAACTTGAAGAACTTTTGAAGAATGGGTATATATGCCCAAGCGTGTCACCTTGGGGTGCCCCAGTCCTATTAGTAAAGAAGAAGGATAGAACACTGAGACTGTGCATCAATTTTAGGCAATTGAACAAAGTAACGGTGAAGAACAAGTATCCTCTGTCGAGGATTGATGATCTCTTCGATCAGTTGAAGGATGCAAAGATCTTTTTGAAAATAGATCTAAGATCAGGTTATCACCAAGTAAGAATAAAATATGAATAAATCAACAATACTGCCTTTATAACAAGGTATGGTCATTATGAGTTCACAGTGGTGTCGTTTGGACTATCAAATGCACCCGTTGTTTTTATGATCTTGATGAATGGAGTATTTAGGTAATATCTAGACAATTTTGTCATCATCTTCCTGGATGGCATTCTAGTGTATTCCAGGACCTAAGAAGAACAGGAGCAACATCTGATGATGGTGTTGCAGGTGCTAAGAGAGCACCAATTGTATGCCAAGCTGAGCAAGTGCTCATTTTATCAGGAGCGGATCCATTACATGGGACATATTATCTCGAAGGATGGGATAGCGGTAGACCTTGAGAAGATTGAAGCCATTAGAGAATGGTCAGTGCCAAGGAACATAACGGAAGTTAGGTCCTTCATGGGATTGGATGGTTATTACAGAAGGTTCATCACAGGGTTTTCCAAGATAGCTCACCCTATCACTTCCTTGCAAAGAAAGGGGAAGTAGTTTCACTGGACAGAGGGATGTGAGGAAAGTTTCCAGCGATTGAAGCAATTGTTAACCAGTGCTCCAATCCTGAGGATTGCAGATCCAAGTGTAGATTTCATAGTATGCATTGATGCATGCAAAGAAGGACTGGGAGGGATCCTCAGTTGGAATAGATTTGTAATCTATTATGAGTCCAGGAAATTAAAAGAGCACGAGAAGAACTATGCAACCCATGACTTGGAGTTGGCAGCCATAGTTCATGCTCTAAAGAAATGGAGGCATTGCCTCATGGGAAGGAGGTTTGAAATTAGAACAGACCATAATGGTATGAAATATTTGTTTGATCAACCAACCTTAAATGCTAGACAAAGTAGGTGGCTGGAATTTCTGTGTGAGTAAGACTTTGAGATCAAGCATATCAAAGGAAAGGAGAATAAAGTGCTTGATGCACTCAATAGGAGGGTGCATGAATTACATGCTACAGTCATTAGCATGTATCAGACTGATATTAAAAGAAAAATTCTAGAGGCTGCAAATGTAGATTTGCAGTACAGAGAATTGGTATCCAAGCTACAACAAGGTAAGATGCCACAGAAGATGGAAATTTATAAATTGGAAACAGATGGAATACTATTGTACAAGAACATAATTTTTGTACCCAATATCTAGTGCTTGAAACAAATGATTTTGCAGGAGATGCATAATGTGCCTTATGTAGGGCACCCTGGATATCAGAAAACAGTAGCAGCGGTCAAGAGCCATTACTTTTGGCTTGGTATGAAGAGAGAGATCGTTGAATACATCGCTAGATATATGGAGTGTCAGAAAGTTAAAGCTGAGCATAGGCACCCAACAGGGTTGCCACAACCTTTACTCGAGCACCGTACGAACTCCCTGTCGTAAGGCGTTGAACTCATTGAGATAATGCTCGATGAATTCCTCTGAAAGGTACCTCTCTCGGAACCGTTCCTCGAATAGTTCCCATGACACGTCTTCGACGGCCATGTTCAGTTGTGGTAGGAGCATCTTCCACCATAGAAGAGCACTCCCATTCAGTTGAAAGACTGCCATGTGGACCTTGATGTTGGAGGTATAATCATGAAGTGCGAAGCACATTGCCATGTTCTCCAACCATGCATTGGCGGCTGCGCCATCCGAGGCACCAAAGAACTCGGGAAATTTGACCTTCTCGAGTTCACAGTGAATGCTACCAGTAACGGTTGGTGCGAGTGGTAGAACATAAGCAAGCGTCGATGCCCTGGCCTCATCTCTGCCCAAACGACTGATCAGTGCCTCGGACTTAATTTCTGAACTAGGCAACATTTTAGTTAGGGAAGTTGTTTTTAAAATTTCTTAATGAGATATTAGTCTTAGGCCATCTAGATTCGTTCCTTTAACATCATCAACGCGATGTGCCCTTCAGGATGCACTATGTGGTCCAAGTGTGCCACTCACCTCTAGTGTTTCTTTTGCATGGCGTTCCCTTCAGGACGCACCATGTGCTCCAAAGGTGCCACTCGCCTCTTGTGTTTCTTTTGCGCGATGTGCCCTTCAGGATGCACCACGTGCTCCAAGGGTGACACTCGCCTCTTGACTAATTGGTAGACATAAATAACCCCTGGAGTCAACACTCTACCAGGTGAACTTGTGGGAGACTAAGGGATTCTAAGGAATAAGGCCCCCGCCTTTTTGCGCGCCCCCTAGAATCCTCGTGAGCGACTGTCGCATTCTTCCCTCATGGCATCATGGGTCCTCTCGAACTAGGTAATCATTAACCTACAATTCAAGCCACGATGGGAGTGCTAGTAGGTTGTGGTAGGGATGTTGTCCACACCTCTACCTCAACCTCTCTGGTAGTCGTGTGTGGCCCCTTTACTCCATATGTGAGTCTAGTCAGCAAGCTATCGTCAGCCTGCATCAGCAACAATCACATCAGAACATGTCCACATCATATCATCTAATCAAATGTACTGAAATCACAGTAAAACAATTAAACCCCAATAACACATTCCCTGACTCAATCCGGAGTCCAAGGGGTTTCGTCGATGCCTCTGCATCCTCAAGCTCCAAAACCCTGCACCTGTCTATGTCAATAGAACCTGTCTATGTCAATGCAGTAAAACATCATGTCATCTACCATAATCCATCATAATCAAGGAAAAATGTTTTAATATCATAATAGTATGGATCACTTGTGAGCAAGTGTCCTCGAAGAATAAGTTTTCTCAGTGCACCAGAGTGGGATGTTACATACACCCCCTCTTGTTCTCAACTTCGTCCTGAAGTTTCTCAGTATAAATGCCGAAATAAGTGTATCATAGTATCATATGTCTATCTATCAAACAAAAAAGGAATTTGTTTGCGCATATCCTATGCGTCCTCTCAGGTCGCCGAGTGTGGACTATAATTGTCCCACTGGACATTTACCTGATCTACCATTCGACATCATAACTGTCGAATGCGGTGATCTAAGATGCGGACTGGCTCAGCCTTGAGTGCTCCCTCGTCTGATACCTGCAAGGAACTCATGTCAATCAAATGTGTAGGATCACTAATATAATGTCTCAAAACAAATACATGAAACACATTGTGCATACGCCTCAAGGAATCAAGCAAGGCTAGTCGATAGGCCACGTACCCCTTTCTCTCCACAATCTCAAAAGGTCCCACGAACCTAGGAGAGAGTTTAGCTCCCTTTAAAAACTTGATCGAACTCTTATGTGGTTTAATCCGCAAGAAGACTCGATCGCTGACCTCGTAACTACGGTTGAATCGGTGCGCATTGGCATAACTCTTTTGTCGATCCTACGCTTATTTAATCCTTTGTCTTATGATTTTCATTTGCTCTTCCATTTCTTGGATCACTTCTAGTCCCACTAAGACCCTATCCTCAAGCTGATCCCAACTCAAGGGCGTCCGACATGGTCTCCCATAAAGAAACTCGAAAGGCGCCATTTTAATGGTGCTCTGGTAACTGTTGTTGTAAGCGAACTCTACTAGTGGCAAGAATTCCTCCGAATTCTTTTCTTGGTCCATCACATACATGTGAAACATGTCTTCCAAGGTTTAGTTCATTTGTTTGGTATGTTCGTCAGTCTTTGGGTGATATGCAGTACTAAAGTTAAGTTGGGTTCCCAAGGCCTGTTGGAAACTCTTCCAAAATCGTCCAGTAAACATCGATCCTCGATCAGATACAATCCTCTTAGGCATGCCATGCAGCCTCACAATCTCACTAATGAAAACTCTAGCTATGTCAGGTGCCTGATATGTGGTACGCACAGGAATAAAGTGAGCACTCTTCATCAGAGTGTCTACTACTACAAAAATCAAGTCATGTCTCCTTGCCGTCAGAGGCAATCCTACAATAAAATCCATCAAAATAACCTCCTATTTCAATTCCAGAATGGCATGTGGTTGAAGTAATCCTTTTGGGTGTCTATGTTCATCCTTTACCTACTGACACTCTAGACATCTGGCCACATAGTTGACTATGTCAGCCTTCAATACCTTCCAGAAGAATAAGGGTTTAAGGTCTTCCCTCATCTTCGTGACCCCAGGGTGAGCCATGTAAACCGCTCTATGATCCTCGCTCAGGATCAACATCCGCAACTCATCGTTTGGCGGTACGTAAATCGGACTTTTAAACCTTGATAAACCATCGCTATCAAATGAAAATCCCTCATATCATGGTACCATCATTGTGTTTTGTCCGATAAAACCATCGACCTCCTTGTACCAGTCATCGTCACGCTGTAAAGTGAGAATCTTCTCACGTATATTCGTCTGAAGAGGAAACACCGAAAAGATGCGTGGTCTCCGAATCAAAGCATCCGCCACTCGGTTCATTGTTCCCTTTATATAAGTAATCTCAAAGTCATACTCGCTAAGAATTTTCGACCAACGCCATTGTCGTGCATTCAGGTCGCTTTGCATAAAAATGTGTTGTAGTCCACAATGATCAGTCTTTAGTTCAAATTTTTGTCCAACAAGGTAGTGTCTCCAAACCTTCAAGGCATATACGATGGCTAATAACTCCAAATCGTGCGTCGTGTAGTTCTCTTCATGCCTTCTCAGTTTCCTCGAAATGTAAGAAATCACTCGTCCATCTTGCATCAAGATTCTGCCTAAACCTTCCCTGGATGCCTCAGTGCATACCAAGAAGTCTGCGTCCATGTCAGGGACCTTTAGTATCGGTGCAGTTGTCAACAACTCCTTAAGCCTCTTAAATGCTTCCGTGCATTTCTCAGTCCAAACAAACTTCTTGTTTTTCTTCTGCAATTCCGTGATCGGATTTGCTATCTTCAAAAATCCCTCGACAAACCGTCAGTAATATCCTGCTAAACCCATAAAGATACGCACTTCCGTGACATTCGTCGGCACAGGCCATTCCATAATATCCTCAACCTTGGCTGGATCCACGGTGATACCTTTGCCAGATATGACATCCCCTAAGTAGTGAATCCTTGATTGATAAAAAGAGAATTTGGACAACTTCCCATAAATTTTGTGCTCTCGCAGACAGTGCAGTACCAAACGCAAGTGCTCGTCATGCTCCTCTGTTGTACGAGAGTAAATCAAAATGTCGTCTATGAACACTTGGACGAACTTGTCCAAGTACTCACGGAACACCCCATTCATCAAACTCATAAATACTCTTGGGGTGTTTGTCAGTCCAAACGGTAAAACAGTAAACTCGTAATGTCCAAACCTCGTCTTAAAGGTGGTCTTAGGGACATCATCCTCCTTGATCCGTAACTAGTGATATCCTGATCACAAATTGATCTTGGAGAACACCATCGCACCCTTCATTTGATCGAACAGATCATCAATTCTTGGCAAGGGATATTGGTTCTTGATCGTAGCCTTAGTCAGTTGACGGTAGTCAATGCAAAGCCTCCATGATCCATCCTTCTTTCGTATGAAAATAACAGGGGCACCCCATGGTGACACACTAGGACGTATCAGTCCCTGGTCCAACAACTCCTTTAGTTGCATTTTCAACTCTTGCAACTCCAGGGTCGACATCTGATAAGGCATTCTTGCTATCGGTTCGGTCCCCGGTTTCAGGTCTATGGTAAACTCCAATTCCCTTTCTGGTGGCATCCCAGATAACTCCTCTGGAAATACGTCTGCAAACTCCTTCACCACCGAAAGGTGCCCAAGACCTTCCGCTACTCCCTTCTCATTTAGTGCAAGGATTACATAAATCTTGCACCCCTTGAGCATACTCTTCCGTAGCTGTAAGGAAGAGACGAACCTCAGGGAAACTCCCTAGTTCCATCCTACAATCACATGTCTCTATCCCTCGTCATCGACCAAGCTCAAAAATTTCGTCTTACAGTTGAGTATCACCTCATGCAATTCCAACCAGTCCATACCAATTACGACATCATAAGATCCTAAGATTGTGACGTACAAGTTGGCCCTCCTGACAAAATCTCCCAGGTTAAGGGCACAGCCCGTAACCTTTCCTCCAACCTTCTGTTTGGCTCCCAATGCCATCTCCACGTAGCTAAAATCATCCTGTTTGACTTCCTTTACCTTAATCCTTTTTAGCGCTGCATAAGAAATGAAACTCTTGGTAGCACCGGGATCTATCAAAACACTAAGTTTCTGGTTAGCAATGGTACCTTTCGTCTGAAGCACAATCGACTGGTGCTCTTCCTGGTGGTTATTCACCGTTGTATGAATTTGATGGGCCTTGCCCATATCTCCCATGGTAGTTGGTCTGGCTAATCCAAACACTCTGGTCCTCTCCACAGGACAGTCGCGCTAGTAGTGTGGCTCCCCACACATCCAACACCCCTTCTTCGGCCCAGTAGTCTTGGTACTCGAAGTAGAAGATGACGGTCCACCGGCCTGGAACCCTAGTCTGTTCTGCTGAACAAGACTAAACTCCTACTGCTACGGGCGACGTTGTTGCTACTGCGGTGGTCCCCGATAAGGGGTCCACTGCTAAGGCAGTTGTCATCGGGGTGTAGTGAAAGTGGATCCCCTCTGGAAGCCACGATATCCCGGTGTAAGTCTCGCTGGTGTCTGGTGTTGCTATGTTCTAGATGAACCCTGCCCTGCTAGTCTCGCTGGAGTCCTGGTCTGACCCCCACTGATAAGCTCCTCCTCTGCTATGAGGACCTTCTAGACAACATCCTGCAAGGTTTGGGTTATCAAAATCCTAACCTTTTCACGTAGGCCGCTGTTAAGGCCGAACACGAACCTGTTGACCTTAAGTTTTTCAATGTTAAGGTGTAGAGCGTATCGAAGCAGCTCCATAAAATGGGCCTCGTACTCTGGCATCGTACGAACTCCCTGTCGTAAGGCATTGAACTGATTGAGCTAACGCTCGATGAATTCCTCTAAAAGGTACCTCTCTCAGAACCGTTCCTCGAATAGTTCCCATGACACGTCTTCGACGACCATGTTCAGTTGTGGTAGGAGCGTCTTCCACCATAGAAGAGAAATCCCCTTCAGTTGAAAGACCGCCATGTGGACCTTCATGTTGGAGGTATAATCGTGAAGTGTGAAGCACATCGCCATGTTCTCTAACCATGTCTTGGCGGCTACGCCATACGAGGCACCAAAGAACTCAGGAAATTTGACCTTCTTGAGTTCACGGTGAATGTTACTAGTAACGGCCAGTGCACGTAGTGGAACCTCAGCAGACGTCGATGCCATGGCCTCATCTCTATCCATATGACTGATCAGTGCTTCAGACTTAAATTCTGAACTAGGCGACATTTTAGTTAGGGAAGTTGTTTTTAAAATTTCTTAATGAGATATTAGTCTTAGGCCATCTAGGTTTGTTCCTTTAACATCATCAATGCGACGTGCCCTTCAGGAAGCACTACGTTCTCCAAGGGTGCCACTCGCCTCTAGTGTTTCTTTTGCACGACGTGCCCTTCAGGACGCACCATGTGCTCCAAAGGTGCCACTCGCCTCTTGCGTTTCTTTTGAGCGAAGTGCCCTTCAGGATGCACCACGTGCTCCAAGGGTGCCACTTGCCTCTTGACTGATTGGTAGACATCAATAACCCCTGGAGTCAAGAATTCGCTTGGTGAACTCGTGGGAGACTAAGGGATTCTAAGGAATAAGGCCCCCGCCTTATTGTGTTCCCCTTAGAATCCTCGTGAGCAACTGTCGCAGTCTACCCTCACGGCATCATGGGTCCTCTCCAATTAGGTAATATTTAACCTATAGTTCAAGCCATGGTGGGAGTGCTAGTAGGTTGTGGTAGGGCTGCTGTCCACACCTCTCCCTCAACCTCTCTGGTAGTCATGTGTGGCCCCTTTACTTCATATGTGAGTCTGGTCAGCAAGCTATCGTCAACCTGCATCATCAACAATCGTGTTAGAACATGTCCACATCATATCATCTAATCAAATGTACTGAAATCACAGTAAAACAATCAAACCCCAATAACACACTCCCTGACTCGATCCAGAGTCCAAGGGGTTCCGTTGTTTCCTTTGCATCCTCAAGGTACAAAACCCTGCACACTCAGTAAAACTGAGTCAATATAACATGTCTATGTCAATGCAGTAAAACATCATGTCATCTACCATAACGCATCATAATCAAGGACAAATGTTTTAATATCATAATAGTCTGGATCACTTGTGAGCAAGTGTCCTCGAAGAATAATTTTTCTCAGTGCGCCAGAGTGGGATGTTATATACACCCCCTCTTGGTCTAAACTTCATCCCGAAGTTTCTTAGTATAAATGCCGAAATAAGTGTATCATAGTATCATATGTCTATCTATCAAACAAAAAAGGAAATTGCTTGTGCATATCAGATGCGTCCTCTCAGGTCGCCAAGTGCGGACTATAATTGTCCCACTAGACCTTGACCTGATTGACCTTTCGACGTCGTAACTGTCGAACGTGGTGATCTAAGATGAAGACTTGCTCATCCATGAGTGCTCCCTCATCTGATACCTGCAATGAAATCATGTCAATCACATGTGTAGGATCATTAATAAAATGTCTCAAAACAGATACATGAAAAACATCATGCATACACCTCAAGGAATCAGGCAAGGCTAGTCGATAGGCCACAGGCCCCTTTCTCTCCACAATCTCAAAAGGTCCCACGAACCTAGGAGAGAGTTTAGCTCCCTTTCCAAACTTGATCGAAATATTATGTGGTTTAACCCGCAAGAAGACTCAATCGTTGACCTCGTAACTACGGTTGACTTGGTGCGCATCGGCATAACTCTTTTGTCGATCATGCACTTCTTTAATCCTTTGTCTTATGGTTTTCATTTGCTATTTCATTTCTTGGATCGCTTCTTGTCCTACTAGGACCCTATCCTCAAGCTGATCCCAACTCAAGGGTGTTTGACATAGTCACCCGTAAATAAACTCAAAAGGCGCCATTTTAATGGTGCTCTGGTAACTGTTGTTGTAAGCAAACTCTACTAGTGGCAAGAATTTCTCCCAACGCTTTTCTTGGTCCATCACGTAGATGCGCAACATGTCTTCCAAGGTTTGGTGCGTTCATTCGTCTGTCCATCAATCTTTGGGTGATACACAGTACTAAAGTTAAGTTGGGTTCCCAAGGCCTCTTGGAAACTCGTCCAAAATCGTCCAGTAAACACCGATCCTCGATCGGATACAATCCTCTTAGGCACGCCATGTAGCCTCACAATCTCACTTATGAAAACTCTGGCTATGTCAGGTTCCTGATACTTCGTACACACAATAATAAAGTGAGCACTCTTCGTCAGAGTGTCTACTATTACAAAAATTGAGTCATGTCTCCTTGCCGTCAGTGGCAATCCAACAATAAAATCCATCGAAATAACCTCCCATTTCGATTCCGGAATGGCATGTGGTTGAAGTAATCCTGCTGGGTGTTTATGTTCAGCCTTTACCTGTTGACACTCTAGACATCTGGCCACATAGTTGACTATGTCAGCCTTCAATCCCTTCCAGAAGAATAAGGTTTTAAGGTTTTCCCTCATCTTCGTGACCCCGAGCCATGTAAAATGCTCTATGAGCCTCGCTCAGGATCAACATCCTCAACTCATCGTTTGGTAGTATGTAAATCTGACTTTTAAACCTCAATAAACCATCACTATCAAATGAAAATCCCTCATATCGTGGTACCATCATTGTGTTTTGTCCAATAAAACCCTCGACCTCCTTGTACCGGTCATCGTCACGCTGTAAAGTGAGAATCTTCTCACGTAGATTCATCTGAAGAGGCAACACCAAAAAAATGCATGGTCTCCAACTCAAAGCATCCGCCACTCAGTTCACTATTCCCTTTATGTAAGTAATCTCAAAGTCATACTCGCTAAGCATTTACGACCAACTTCGTTGTCGTGCGTTCAGGTCACTTTGCGTAAAAATGTGTTGTAGTCCACAATGATCAGTCTTTAGTTCAAATTTTCATCCAACAAGGTAGTGTCTCCAAACCTTCAAGGCATATACAATGGATAATAACTCCAAATCGTGCGTCGTGTAGTTCTCCTCATGTCTTCTCAATTTACTCAAAATGTAAGAAATCACTCGTCCATATTGCATCAAGATTCTTCCTAAACCTTCCTTGGATGCCTCAGTGCATACCAAGAAGTCTACGTCCATGTCAGGGACCTTTAGTATTGGTGCAGTTGTCAACAACTCCTTAAGCCTCTGAAATGATTCCATGCATTTCTCAGTCCAAACAAACTTCTTGTTTTTCTTCTGCAATTCCATGATCGGATTTGCTATCTTCGAAAATCCCTCGAAAAACCGTCGGTAATATCCTGCTAAACCCATAAAGCTATGCACTTTTGTGACATTTTTCGGCACAGGCCATTCGACAATAGCCTCGACCTTGGCTGGAAGCACAGCGATACCTTCGCTGGAGATGACATGCCCTAAGTAGTGAATCCTCGATTGATAAAAAGAGCATTTGGACAACTTCCCATACATTTTGTGCTCTCGCAGATACTGTAGTACCAAGCACAAGTGCTCATCATGCTCCTCCATCATATGAGAGTAAATCAAAATATCGTTTATGAACACTTGGACGAACTTGTCCAAGTACTTGTGGAACACCCCGCTCATCAAAATCATAAATACGCCTGGGGCATTTGTCAGTCCAAACGGTAAAACAGTAAACTCGTACTGTCCAAACCTCATCTTAAATGCAGTCTTAGGGACATCATCCTCCTTGATCCGTAACTGGTGATATTCTAATCGCAAATCGATATTGGAGAACACCATCACACCCTTCATTTGATCGAATAGATCATCAATTCTCGGCAAGGGATACCGGTTCTTGATCGTAGCCTTATTCAGTTGATGGTAGAAATTAAAAGCCTCCACAATCCATCCTTTTTTCGTATGAAAATAACAGGTGCACCCCATGGTGACACACTAGGATGTATCAGTCCCAGGTCCAGCAACTCCTTTAGTTTCATTTCCAACTCTTACAAGTCTGGGGTCGACATCCGATAAGGCGTTCTTGCTATTAGTTCAGTCCCTGGTTTCAGGTCTATGGTAAACTCCAATTCCCTTTCCGGTGGCATCCCAGGTAACTCCTCTAGAAATATGTCTGCAAACTCTTTCACCACAGGAAGGTGCTCAAGACCTTCTGCTACTCCCTTCTTGTTTAGCACAAGGATCGCATAAAGCTTGCACCCCTTCCGCATACTCTTTCGTAGCTTTATGGAAGAGACGAACCTTAGGGAAACTCCCTGGTTCAATCCTACAATAACATGTCTTTGTCTCTCATCATCGACCAAGCTCAAACATTTCATATTACAGTTGAGTATCACCTCATGCGATTCCAACCAATCCATACCAATTACGACATCATAAGATCCTAAGATTGTGACGTACAAGTTGCCCCTCCTCACAAACTCTCCCAGGTTAAGGGCACAGCCTGTAACCTTTCTACCAACCCTCTGTTGGGCTCCCGATGCCATCTCCATGTAGCTAAAATCATCCTGTTTGACTGCCTTTACCTTAATCCTTTTTAGCGCTGCACCAGAAATGAAACTCTCGGTAGCACCGGGATCTATCAAAACACTAAGGGTCTGGTTAGCGACGTTACCTGTCGTCTGAGGCACAGTCGACTAGTGCTCTGCCTGGCGGTTATTCACCGCTGCATGAATTTGATGGGCCTTGCCCATATCTCTCACAGTATTGGGTCCGGCTGATCCAGACGCTCTGGTCCTCTCCACAGGACAGTCGCACTGGTAGTGTGGCTCCCCACACGTCCAACACCCCTTCTTCAGCCCAATAGTCCCGGTACCCAAAGTAGAAGATGATGACCCACTGGCCTGGAAAAATGCTCTGTTTTGTTTAACAGGACTAAACTGTTGCTGCTACGGGCGATGCTGCTGTTGATGCGGTGGTCCCTGATAAGGGGTTTGCTGCTGAGGTGGCGGTCATTGGGGTGTAGTGAAAGTGGATCCCCTCTAGAAGCCACGATATCCGGGTGTAAGTCTCGCTGGTGTCTGGTTCTACTGTGTTCTAGATGAACCCTGCCCTATTGGTCTCGCTGGATTCCTGGTCTAACCTCCACTGATAAGCTCCTTCTCTACTATCAGGGCCTTCTGGATGACATCGTGCAAGGTTTGGGGCATCAAAACCCTAACCTTTTCACGCAGGCTACCATTAAGGCCGAACACGAACTTGTTGACCTTAAGTTTTTCAGTGTTAAGGTGCGGAGCATACTGGAGCAGCTCCATAAAACAGGCCTCGTACTCGGGCATCGTATGAACTCTCTGTCGTAAGGCATTGAACTCATTGAGCTAATGCTCGATGAATTCCTCTGAAAGGTACCTCTCTCGGAACCGTTCCTCAAACAGTTCCCATGAAACATCTTTGACGTCCATGTTCAGTTGTGGTAGGAGCATCTTCCACCATAGAAGAGCACTCCCCTTCATTTGAAATACCGCCATGTGGACCTTCATGTTGGAGGTATAATCGCGAAGTGAAAAACACATCGTCATGTTCTCCAACCATGCCTTGGCGGCTGCGCCATCTGGGTCACCAAAGAACTCAGGAAATTTGACCTTCTCAAGTTCATGGTGAATGCTACCAGTAACGGCCGGTGCGTGCAGCGAAACCTCAACAGGCGCCGACACCCTAGCCTCATCTCTGTCCAAACTACTGATCAGTTCCTCAGACTTAAATTCTAAACTAGCCAACATTTTAGTTAGGGAAGTTGTTTTTAAAATTTCTTAATGGGATATTAGTCTTAGGCCATCTAGGTTCGTTCCCTTAACATCATCAACGCGACGTGCCCTTCAGGACACACTACGTGCTCCAAGGGTACCACTCGCCTCTAGTGTTTCTTTTGCATGACGTGCCCTTCAGGATGCACCATGTGCTCCAAAGGTACCACTCGCCTCTTGTGTTTCTTTTGCGCGACGTGCCCTTCAGGATGCACCACATGCTCCAAGGGTGCCACTCGCCTCTTGACTGATTGGTAGACATCAATAATCCCTGGAGTCAACACTCTGCTAGGTGAACTTGTGGGAGACTAAGGGATTCTAAGGAATAAGGCCCCTGCCTTATTGTGCGCCCCTTAGAATCCTCGTGAGCGACTGTCGCAGTCTACCCTCATGGCATCATGGGTCCTCTCGAACTAGGTAATTGTTAACCTACATTTCAAGCCACGGTGGGAGTGCTAGTAGGTTGTGGTAGGGCTGCTGCCCACACCTCTCCGTCAACCTATCTGGTAGTCGTGTGTGGCCCCTTTAATCCATATGTGAGTTTGGTCAACAAGCTATCATGAGCCTGCATCATCAACAATCATGTCAGAACATGTCCACATCATATCATCTAATCAAATGTATTGAAATCATAGTAAAACAATCAAACCCCAATAACACACTCCCTGACTCGATCCAGATTCCAAGGGGTTCTGTCGATGCCTCTACATCCTCAAGGTCCAAAGCCCTGCACACTTAGTAAAACCAAGTCAATAGAACCTGTCTATGTCAATGCAGTAAAACATCATGTCATCTACCATAACGCATCATAATCAAGGACAAATGTTCTAATATCATAATAGTCTAGATCACTTGCGAGCAAGTGTCCTCGAAGAATAAGTTTTCTCAATGTGCCAGAGTGGGATGTTACACACCCTTGGACTCATTAAATACCAGCCAACCATAAGCCAAAGAAGGTATGAATTCCCTGGCTCTTGAAAATAATATCACTAGGAATGAAAATGTGTTGTGGACAATAATACCTTCAATGTTGTAACTCAGAAACTCTCAAAATTTACAGGAGGGTCCAATAAAATATCAAACCTCTCAAAACAATCCTCTTAGGATGAACACAAAGCTGAGATAAATGAGGCAAGTTTGGGAGAGGCCATAATTTTTAAGAATCCAACAAGAAACCCTAACACCTGTAAGCATAAAAACACTACACACAGGATTCCTTAGGACAATTTCTGATAAAATATCCTGGAGATGGTAAACCCTATATGTGGTGCATGCATGATCGATGCATGGTAAATGCTTTGTATGACACTTTGATTAATGAAGAAAATATGGTAATATTTTATGAATCTATAGCATAACACGAATTAATCCTCTCATAAAAATCCATCATAAATACCCTTAAGCAATATCCATCCTTTTGTATATCATGCGATATAAATCATGTGATATACAATGAAAATACAATAAAAAATAATGTACGTTGAATACATTGACTCATATATGGTATGAAACGACTAAAGGGTTGTAATATAAATCTTTAAACTATGTTAGAGTGTTGAGTGTATAATGTATAGCCATGGGTGGGGGCTATAACCAACAAAAAAACCCTCATGGGACCCTTATACATGACGTTTAGTCATGTCCTCAATAGTAGCAACTATATATATAACAAGTAGATTATGAACTTAGTGAAAACAATCATAGATGGGTTATCAAGTACCTAGTCTTAGTGGAATAAGACTTAGGTTAGCTTCTATAAACATGATTTATAGTGAAAAACTATATTGTTAACTATTAATTTTGTTCAATCATCTTACAATATAAGATAATATAAAAATTTATGAGAAGTTGGAAGGAACATTATATGTAATCATTTAGTCTCCATGGTTTTCTAGTTCATAATAAAACGATGAAAGAATAATGAGACTATCATATGTTAAAAGAAAAAAAGGAAAAACATAAAGGTAGAAATAAAAAAATTAATAGACTTATATGCAACAATTGTGACGATGAGAAATTATTAGATTATATATATATATATATAGATAGATAGATACACATTTCTTTTAATGGAATTCAAGGTGTGCAACATTCCATCTCGGGGGATGTCTTGAAGTATGTGTTATTTCATTTGACTGCAATTTTTCTCTAACAAAATTATACTGAGCTTCAACATGCTTTGTCCTTGCATGAAAAATAAGATTCTTTGCAATATTGATTGAACTTTGATTATCACATCTAATCATCGTAGGTTCCTTTTGTTCTTCACCAACATCTTGAAGAAGTCTTCTTAACCAAACAACTTCACAAGTTGCTACACACAAGGCTTTATATTCTACTTCAGTAGAAGACAAAGATACAGTAGGTTGCTTTTTACTGCTCCATGAAACAACCCTAGATCCAATGTTGAACGCATATCCAGTGGTTGATCTAAGTACTGCCTTTGCTGCATTCCAATGGATTTCATGAGATTTCGCCATGAACTGATTTAACACAATCACAGAATATGAAATATCAGGTCTGGTTGTGGTGAGATAATTCAGACTACCCACCATCTATCTATACACAGTGCCATTCGCCTCCTTTGAACCATCATCACAAGAAAGTTTCACATTCTATTGCATGGGAATAGTCGAAGACTTACACTGATCCATTTTAAATCTCTTAAGTATTTCTCTGATATACTTACTCTGACCAACAAAAGTTTGGCCTACATTTCTCCAAACTTCAAGACCTAGGCAGTAATGTAACTCAGCAAGATCTTTCATTTCAAATACCTTTGACAACTACTCATTGATTTCATCAATTAACTTCTTTGCATTTCCTGTAATTATTAAATCATCAACATATAATGAAATCAATACTATATACCCCTGTTCATCAAATTTGGTATACACATTTGGATCACTTTTGCTCCTCATAAAACCCTGTTGAAGAAAGAAAGAGTCTGTCTTTTCATACCATGACCTAGGTGCATGTTTTAGTCCATACAATGCTTTCTTTAACTTACACACTAAGTGTTCTTGCCCCTTTTCAACAAACCCTTCAGGTTGAGTAAGGTAAACCTCTTCCTTTAAATCACCATTCAAAAATGCAGATTTAACATCTAAATGATGTAGCTTCCAATGGTACTTTGTAGATAAATAAATTAACATTATGATAGTATTCAATTTAGCTACTGGTGCAAATGTTTCAGCATTGATCCGATGCAGGATCTTTTATGATTATGGTTGAGTTTTAACTTGCATGAATATTTTAACCATTTGAGAAATTAACGAAAGAATGAGGAAAGAAGAGGATTATATATCAGTCAAATACACATATGCAGATCTGAAAACAGTAAAGAACAGCAAACCATAAGAACGTAGGTTGATAACGGAGTTCGGCACAATGTTTGCCTACGTCTCCGGGCCTTTTTCCTGTGGGGGAGGCTTCTTTATTTCTGCTCAACTGCTCAAAATTACATCTCAGCAATGCCCAAAGGCTACAAGACTGATCTAGTCTTGTTGACACAGATCTCTAGAACCCAATGCAAGAAACGGCACGCAAATCTGATGCTCCAAGCTCCCAGAAATGATCCGACAGTGTTTCCACCTCAAGGGTTACCCTGCAACAAAATGGCTTTGGCTTGGCTCTCCAACAGAATAACTCTGCAAATCTGACTGTCCATTGGCCTCAAACAGGCCTGGTTTATATAGCAAAGGAGTTGGTTTCTCATCCCCAACTTCCTCCAAGAATCTGGCCTCCAAAAAAGCCCAATATCCCCCAAAAATGGAAGAAATCAGCCAAATATAGGCTTAGTTACAACAAAAAAACCCATTTACTATATAAAAACCCACTTTATTAAAGAATAGGCCACCCGGCTTGTCCTCTGTCTCTGAACTCTGTCCTGTGCACCTGTCTCAACAAGATCAGCTGTAATACAATGATGATCACTGAAAGTACATTGTTAGTCATTGCAATCCTGCTACATTTCACTGAAGCTACTACCATTCATGTACTGAACATTGCTAATGATAATATCAGGAAAACGACTGCAAATGAACTGATATACTTGAAGTACTTGCACGACATAAGTTTATCTTTAAGAAATTGATGATTAAGTTTCCACTCCATAATCATATCCTGTTCTTGCTTAAGATCTATAACTTCACTTGAAACAATTAAGGATTTGTCGCAAACTTGCACTGCCTTTGTTAACTGTTCCATTGTTTGAAGTTTATTACTTTCTTT
>ML777626.1:574036-584343 GCA_009831015.1 Picea engelmannii | reverse complement strand
GTGGGGGAGGCTTCTTTATTTCTGCTCAAGTGCTCAAAATTACATCTCAGCAATGCCCAAAGGCTACAAGACTGATATGGTCTTGTTGACACAGATCTCTAGAACCCAATGCAAGAAACGACACGCAAATCTGATGCTCCAAGATCCCAGAAATGATCCGACAACGTTTCCACCTCAAGGGCTACCCTGCAACAAAATGGCTTTGGCTTGGCTCTCCAACAGCATAAATCTGCAAATCTGACTGTCCATTGGCCTCAAACAGGCCTGGTTTATATAGAAAAGGAGTTGGTTTCTCATCCCCAACTTCCTCCAAGAATCTGGCCTCCAAAAAATCCCAATATCCCCCAAAAATGGAAGAAATCAGCCAAATATAGGCTTAGTTACAACAAAAAAACCCATTTACTATATAAAAACCCACTTTATTAAAGAAATTGGGCGCTGGCCCCCAACTCCCGGGCACAGCCCCTTTTTCGTGGTCATATGGTGGCCATAGGGCCACGCGCTATAGCGCGGGCCCCCCAACTATCGCTCCAAACCTCGGGTCCTGGTCACATGCATTGCCATGTGTCCACGCACATCAACCCTGGCCCCTTTTTCGGCGTAAGACCTGGTCCTATGGGTGCCCGCATGGAATCTCGGGCTAGTGGTTATGCCCGCGCCTAAAAATGTGTGGCTCCCGCCGGTGGTTCCGCTCCTGGTTCCATCATATTACCGGCCATGTGGCCACCTGTTAACAAAACCCGCGTTTGTTTTGGAATGGCACCTGCGCATATGGAACGGTCCGGTAGCAACGGTCAAGGGCTGGGGCGAAGCCCCGGCCCTTTCCTCCCCTCGCTCTAACACTGTTTCAACATAAAATATAATAATGGCCGTTTGTATAACAAAACCGCCCGGTCGGCACCGTGGATAGCATAGTGTTGCCGGTCCGTTAGCCTTCCGCAGGTCCCGCGTTCGAACCTTGTCGATGCCAACCAAAAATTTAACGTTGAAACCATGAACCAACAGCACAGCGCCACGTGGCACCCCGTGAGTGGGCCACGTGGCTTTTTTTAACCAATCGGAACCGGACACATGTCGATCCCTGATTCGTCCACGTCTTTGCTCAGTCAATTGCCACATGTGCCTGCCACATCATCGCCGTACGCCCAGTCAGCGCTGCCACGTCACTATGCTGACGTCAGCGTGCCACGTGTCACCCTGTGAGTGGTGACACGTGTCACGTCATAATTGGCCGATCGTACGCCCAAAGTGCCAAATCAGCATGACACGTGTCACGTCCTGGTGACGCCACGTGTCGTGTACGGAAGCCTCCACGTGTCCTGTACGGAAGCCGCCACGTGTCCTGTACGGACTGACACGTCAGCACTATACGGCCTGCCACGTGTCGCGTCCCCAATCTGCCACGTGTCGTCATCTCCGTCTGCCACGTGTCACCTTCTGGTTGGCCCACATCAACTGTACGGCCTACCACGTGTCACTGTACGAACGTTCCACGTCAGTTGTATGGACTGACACGTGTCTGTACGGACTGTACGGACAAGTACAATCAGCATCCCAAAATTTTGCCTGTTTGGCTTTTCGGACAGAAGGCGATATCTTCCTCATACGGACTCTGTTTGCGATAAAAATTATACCACCGGATTCAGGAAGACGAGACGGACGCAATCGAACAGGTTTCGTCGCATTCCGAGCACTTTCATTTTTGAGCATTTTTAAGCCCTATTTGGCTTCTGGATTTGTTTTCAGATCAAGCATAATCAATACCTTTTGTTTGTGAATACCTCTTTGCCACCAATCTAGCCTTATACTTATCTATACTACCATCTGATGCAAACTTGGGTTTGTATATCCATTTGCATCCAATGGGCTTCTTATGTTTAGGCAATTCAATCAATTCCCAAGTATTATTTTTCATTATAGATTCATATTCTTCCTCCATTGAATTTTGCCATTCATCATGGTCATTAGGTTCATCAAAAATCATGGGTTCTATGAAATTTGAAATGCTACTCATTAGGGCATAGTCTTTATACCTCTCAGGAAGTCAAATCTATCTTGAAGATCTTCTCAACTAATTATCTTCCTCCCCACTTTGTGAAGATCTATCTTCACCTCTAGGTGAACTGTGACTACCTGAATTGTCCATATCACTGAGTCCTTCTTGTTGTCGTTTGTCGCTGCGGGGATGGTTGTTGTTGTGTGGGCTGTTGTTGTTGTTGTTCTTCTTCTTCTTCTTTAACTCCTTCATCAAGAAGTCTCTGCCATTCCTCATGACTGTTGTCATCATGATTTCCTGCTTCCTACTCATGGAAAAGTACATCTCTACTTGCAAATATTTTGTGAGTAGCAGGATCAAACAATTTGTATGCTTTAAATTCAGAACAGTACCTAATGAAAATACATTTAATGGATTTAGCATCTAATTTCCTCATATCCTCCTTTGGAGTATGAGAAAAAGCCTTACACCCAAATACTTTCAAATTATGAACTGCAGGTTTGGAACCATTCAAGGCTTTGAAAGGAGTAACATTATCAAGACACATTCTCGGACTTAAATTCTTTAAATAAACTGTAGTATTTATGGCTTCAGCCCAAAATGCATTTGAGAGATTCTTACCTTTCATCACACTGTGTGCACACTCTACCAGAGTTCTGTTTTTCCTTCCAGCGACTCCATTTTGCTGTGGAGTGTGAGGTACTGTAAATTGTTGTACTATTCCATTATCTTTGCAATATTTGTTTAAGTCCCTGATTTATACTCTCCCCCTTGATCTGAACGGAGGATTTTCATGGATTTTCCTGTTTGCTTTTCCACCATGGTTCTAAATTCCTTAAAGTACTCGAAAACATCAATTTTTCATCTAAGGAAGTAAACCCATGTGTATCTCATGCAATCATCAATAAATAATAGAAAGTAAAATGCACCTTCTAAAGACCTAGTCTGCATAGGCCCACAAACATCAGTATGGACAAGATCTAACACATCTCTCTTTTTCTTATTAGGATTAGAGGGGAATTCATCTATGTGCATATTTCCTAATGCACATCCATCACAAGCAACCTTCTCATTCTTTAACATGGGAAGTCCTTCAACCATATTCTTTTTCTGTAATAACAATAAATCAGGATGATTGATGTGTCCATACCTTTGATGACAAAGAATCTCTGTTGGCATAGCTGCAGAAGTCAGTGCATGATGTGCTTTGCTGGTAACATCAGGTTTGTATAGGCCTCCTGCTCTGACTCCCGTTGCAACAGTTTGGAAGTGGTTCAGTAGATCCTTCACTATGCAATAATTCTTGAAGAATTCAACCTTCAAGTTCTAATCTATAATGGTGGACATAGAGATCAAATTTTTCTTTATTCTTGGCACATACACCACATTGTGAATGTGACGAATAGTACCATTTAACAATGTTACAGGAATGTCTCCATATCCCTTGATATGATGAGCGCGGTCATCTCCAAGATATATGTTGGCACCATTATGTGTTTCTTTAAAATTAACATACCAATTTTTATTACAATTCATATGTATTGATGCTCCAGAATCCACAAACCAAGCATCAGAATCATCCGTTTAAGAAGATAAAGCAGTGTTAGACATAAACAGCCTAAGATCCCGTGAGTCAAAATTTGGGGGTTCATCAATATCATCGCTAGTAATAAATAATTTGATATCTTGATTTAAAGATTTTTCTACATAATGACCTGAATGTGTTCTTGGTTTATTCCTAGCCTCATCATTTTTCTTCTTATGACATTCTTTAACAATATGTCCAGGTCAACCACAATAAAAACAACTCTTTGACTCATTCCTATCAGATTGCATACCTTGATTTGGAGGTTGTCTTCTCTGCAATGAACTACCTCTCTGCCATGAACCACCTCTCTGCCATGAACCAGCTCTCTGCCATGAAATGCCTCCTCTGCCTCTTACTCCTGATATCCCTCTCACAGATCTATTATTTGACCACAGTGTCAAATCTTTACTCGGAGGCTTCAAATTCCCACAACTCTCTCCCTCTTGCAGAAAAATACCTATCAGTTCTTCAAACGTAGGAGGTTTCTCCCTTGTTGTGAGACCTATTATGAACATATGATAATCTTCTAGCATACCATTTAAGGTAATAGTGACCAGATCATTGTTGGAAACAATTTCCCCTATATTTACTAGCTTGTCTTTCACCTCTTTAATACGACCCAAAAATGAACTAACAGATTCATTTCCATCCATATTAATGCCTAGCAATTTAGTTTTCAGGAACAAAATGCGATTTGTGTTGCTAGTTTCATACAATGATTTAAGCACTTTTCATGTTGCAGCAAAAGTTGTAGCTTCTCTAATATGTGGAATTATGCTATCTTTAACAAACATGTGCAACAATACCTTTGCCTTGTTTTCGCACTTCTCCCAATCTTGGATTTGTGCTATTGTCGCACTTGCAGCCGCATCAGGTTTTAGTTCAGTTCCCTTCACAATGTTCCAGACACCATAGCCTTCCATGAGCATCTGCATCTTGAATTTTCAGTTAATGAAGTTTGATCCATCTAACTTGTTGGCTTCATTGAGGTAGGTCTCTACAAGAGGATTCACCATCACTGCAATATATTCTCTGCAAGTAAATCACCAAGGATATGCAACTTTATGTCGCTCTGCATTCAGATACCACTGATCCATCTCAATCTTGGCTCTCAACTTTCACACACAAAATCTCACAAATAATATTCTCTTGAATAAACTTTAATATCCACTTATACTTCAAACTTATCCACTTTGAATAAAAATTCAGTTTTAATAAAATCCAAAATAAAACCCACTTTTAAGTAATAATTCCACCTCTATGATCTTTAATAAGAAGACTCCACCTTTATAAGAGAACTTCAGTTTAATAAAAACTTAAGTTGTATGAAAAAGAACCTTCATGACTTATAAAGCAATCTAAAATATATACCCTTTCTCATGTGCATGCATAAGAGAAGTCGTGGTACTCTTATTCAATACTCCAAATAAAAACTTACGCTTCTCAAAATCTCACACTACCTCACTCAAATGCCCACGCATGCAGGTTCCACGCTCATGTCTTTTTCCACAGAACTGTTACAGGCCTTACGACCCCTCTTTGAAACCCCTTGATCCACAAAAAAAAATTCTTGTCTCCCTCACAAACTCCACGGATCTGCTAACAGGTAACTCAACACTTCAATTCAGTGTAGCTAATACCATAGACTATCTACTAAAGCATACGGTCTGTTGAGATAACCTGTGGCCTACTTCTATTGCCCCAAGCGATTAGAATTTGGAGTGGATCATGTCAATCCCTATGCAAGAGAGATGAGCGTGTATGCTTCTCCAATCATCCAAAATATCGATGCACTCTTTCACAAAATCGTGATCCAATGGGGATGCACACGACTCTTCTCCAACTCAAACCCAGGCATGCGAAGACTCAAGGGTTTCCGCACCTCATCCCGTGGCTCTGATACCAAGATAATATATGTGAAACAAACAACATGGTGAGGCTATGCTCACTTCTATATTATTCAATGAAGACACATTACATCCTTATATAGGAGAAGACTCTACCGATTCGGTTACATGAAAACCAAAGACAACTAGACTCTCAACTATGAACTGACTCTTAACACACCTACAATTGACTCTCGCAAACGAAGCTTATAACTGGTGCTTACAGCTGGTGCTTACTCCATTATTTCCAAGTTCCTTTTCTCTGAATCGTATAATAATGTTTATAAGTCCATTTACTTGTAAATGGAGTAGATGGCAAAAAAAGTAGGGTGATACTTTAAAACTATATTAACTTATTAAATAGTAGTATTTCTAAATTGATTACTTCCACCCTTAATCTTACAACCTAGCACATGGCACAAATTATGCACTCGATATTTGTCTTGGTTGATGACTTTAGATAGTCTATTATGCTGGGCTTGGGAATATAAAAATTTATAGGTTATAATTGTGGCACAATTGTAGTTTAAATTATTAATTATTTCAAATCCGAATTGCTCTAGTTGTCAATTAAATGTTGACCTATATTGGTCACTTTTTATTGTTAAAACTATAATTTAAACAATTTAAACATTTCCTGAATAAATTGCTTAACCAATGTTTATGTAAGGGATGATTTGTTGCATTGTATCTTATCAGGGCTTATGTAATTGTTGTACTAGATAGTTTAGTGATTGTTTTTAAAATAATAATAATAATACCTTTTTCCTTGATGTATTAACTTACATTGGTGTGATTATGGACGATATGTTACAAGAACGTAAAAGATATATAAAACTATTAATAATTTTTTTATTTTATATTTTATCCTTGTTCATTATTTTCATTTACGGATCTACAACATGCAGGCAACCTATGTCCAACGTAGTTGAAAAAAACGCACATTTAAATTCTTCGCCAATGACATCTCAGAACTTACCACATAGTTCACATAATGCTCAATATACTACGCACTATGATGACAACACTTAACAAAAAATAAATATTGATACTATGCTACTCTCGACACATAAACTATGATCTTTAGCATGAGCATAAACAAAGAAAAGATATTTTCACAACAAAAAATCAAGAATACATCAACATACTGATAACTAAATATATTATGAACTTTGACGCTGCGAGCGGTTACAGAATAAAAAAACGTGTCAAGATTTGGCTCCAACAACTTCTGAAAACTTACAAAACATAACTTGTGATATCAGACGCTCTTCACAGTTGTGCTTCTTTCCGCTATTAACTAATAAATTCTATCTCTTGGCATATAGAATTCCTATAGACTCAGACATATATAGATGAAAAAATACTTCCTGTAGAAGTAAAACTAACTCAAACAATCAAGACGACAATAAATTTCGACTAACTCTTATATGAATTATAGATCTCGGGAACGTTAAATATCGGCTCATTTAATAACACCCCTGCTAAGAATCCTCCTTATTACGTCTGACAGACTAATGTCTCTTATTCTCATGACAGATAGAGTCTGCATAAGCGTGAAGCTCATGACTTGTAATTAATATCTCTAACACTCCCTGTTAATTATAACTAGGTGAGTTTACAAAATACAAAATTTACATAAAAAAATTTGAATTTACATGAAGTTTCAAACATTTGTGACTGACCAACTTTTAAACAACTGCGTAGTTTCTAAAATGCATCCCTTACCAAATATTTTTTAAATATGTCTACAAATTCTTCTTTAGACCTGCAAAATTCTAAACAAATTTCTTTGTTATTCACTAATTTTCTAATAAAATTATACCTTGTATCGATGTGCTTCATTTTCTCGTGAAACACATGGTTATTTGATAGCATGATGGCAGACTTGTTGTCACAAAACACTGTAGTTGGTTCATGTTGTTGTTGCAGAAAATATTTTAGCATTCTTCTCATCCAAACTACTTGAAAAGTTGCACTTGTACCTGCAACATACTCAGCTTCAGCTGAAGAAAGAGTCACAATGGGTTGCTTCCTTGATTTCCATGACATTATACCTATTAAAAAATTAATTGTGTACCTATAGGTACTTTTCCTGTCATCAATGTTGCCTCCAAAATCACTGTCAGTGTATCCAATAAGTCTAAAAACATCGAAAGTAGGATACATAATGCCAAAGTATTTTGTTCCATTCACATATTTAAAAATTCTTTTTCCTTCCTTCCAGTGGGATTCTTTTGCAGTTTCCATCGACCTTGAAATAAGGCTCACTCCATACATAATACCAAGACTTGTTGTTTTCGTATACATAAGGTTTCCTACCATTCTTTTAAATAGTGTGGAATCCACCTTGGACCCTTCATCTTCCTTGATTAACTTCAATACTGTTATGATAGGTGTTGGGGATGCCTTGGAATTTATCATGTTGAATCTTTTCAAGATTTAATGAGAATATTTAGATTGTGAAATAAATATACCAACTTTGGACTCATGAACTTCAATACCCAAAAAATATCTCATAATCCCTAAATCAGCCATTTCAAATTCATCCTACATGACTGACTTAAATTATTGTATGTCCAAAGATCTTATAAAAATAAAATCATCTACATTTAGGAAAATAATTAACATATTACCTTGCTGATTTGCATTGATGTATAGAGTTGGTTCAAATTCACTTCTCTAAAATCCATTATGTGTGAGATAGGAATATATGTAACTGTACCAAGCTCTAGGAGATTTCGTTCATCCATAAAATGTTTTATTCAATCTGTACAATTTTTTCTCTTGTCCTGGAATCTCATAGACTTGTGGTTGCTCCAGATATACTTCTTATTTTAAATGTCCATTTAAAAATGTTGACTTTACATCCATTTGATAAACATTCCACTTGTTTTACGCAACAATGGATAACATAGTTCTGACTGTGTCCATGTGCGCAACTTGCACAATTTTTTCATTGAAGTCAATTCCAGGTTCTTGTGTAAAACCTCTTGCAACTGCTCTTTCCTTGTGATTCTGCATATTCCCATATGCATCTTGCTTAGTTTTATAAATCCACTTCACACTTATCACATCCTTGTCTTTAGGTACATATACCAATTTCCATGTCTGATTATTCTCTATGCACTTAATTTCTTCATCCATGTCTTGAGTCGATACGTCATATTTGAAAGCTTCTTCAAAAGCTAATGGACCATCTATTTGTGAAAACAGAGAAAGGATGAAAAATGAATTTCTTGTGTCAACATTATAGATGTCGCACAAACTTCTTATCTTTCTTGGTAACATACTTGCTATTTTTGGATATGGAGATGTAGAACTACTTGTACTTCTTGCTAGAGTTTGTTGCGCTCTAGGTGTGGACTACGCATGGTCTGCAGATTTCACTGAAGTAGTTTGTGTTGAATTTTGTGTCATATTTCTAGGTGTGGAAGGAACTACGCACTAACATATAACTGGTGTTTGAACCACTTCATCATTTGTTTCATCATTCCCAATAGCATCAACAATTATAATTTTCCTCTTTATGCTTCCATACCATGCTTCATTCTTCACAACTTGAATATCGTGATTGATTATGACTTTTCTTGTAATGGGATCATACAATTTGTATGCTTTTGAGTCTTCGGAGTATCCAAAAAATATACATTTCTAACCTTTGTTATCTAGCTTCTTTCTCACCTCATCTAGAACATGTGCATATGCAACACAACCAAGAACTTTTAAGTCTTCCACATTATTCTCCATTCGTATCAAGGCTTGTTGAGGAGCATTATTTTTCATAGTCTTTGTTGGATACTTGTTCATGATGTATACTTCAGTTTATACTGCCTCAACCCAATAATCATTTGAAAAATGTTTGGTCTCCAACATACTATGTGCCATTTCCATGATGGTTTGATTCTTCTTCTCTGCGACACCATTATTCTATGGTCTATACCACACAATGAATTTCTTGAAAATACCATGAACTTTACAAAAATTTTGAAACTCTATTGAAACATATTCTCCTCCTCTGTCAGTTCTTAGAACCTTGATGTAACAACCACTATGCTTCTCCACAAGTGATTTGAACTGTTGAGAACAACCCAATGCATTAGATTTGTGTTTTAGGAAATAAATACATGTCTTTCTTGAGAAATCATCAATGAATGTAAGAAAATATGCACTTCCTCCTATAGAAGGTGTTGGCATTGGTCCACAAATATCTGAATGCACAATTTCCAGTGGATATTTTGCTTTCTATGACTTTCTGACTAGAAATGACTCTCTATGCTTCTTTCCAGAGATACAACCTTCACATATTATTTATGTTTTTTCAATTAATGGAAAACTTTTCACCATATCATCTTCATGTAGCATCTTCAGACCTCCAAATTTTAAATGTCCAAACTCGAAATGCCACAACCAGGAATCATCCTGCACCTCAGATTAGAATGATGTTTTTATATCTGTGCCTTCTTGACGGCAACCGGGCTCTCAGCAGTCGGTCACCCCAACCAGGACCCTCTCCCTCTATGGCCCGAAGAGTCTAAGCTCTTCCAACTCCTCCTCGGGAGTTTTATCACCCACAGTCGTCTCGGGTACCTTCCCTTTTCGAACTCGGGAAGTAGGGTTTCGCGGACTCGCGAACCTTATGCGCACCTTCCGCGCAATATGAGACCTCCGGATCCCGAGCCTCGAAGTCAACGGTCAATGCTCCGGATCTCGGGGATTTTACTGTCGGGATATCGGTGGGTGAGAGGCAGGGAGGTACTTACCTTTCGAAACCCCGAAGCCCGATATGCCGATATACCTCCACGCGGTTCCCTCTGACGTCCGGGTCCCACACTGC
>ML777626.1:553487-564717 GCA_009831015.1 Picea engelmannii | reverse complement strand
GTCTAATCTATAATCAATTCCTATCTAACAACATTAATTCTAATAAATGCTTTCATATCTACTTAATACGATACAACTGCGCTCGACTTTGAATGCCCGTCCAAACGACGGCGCAACAATCTCCAAAGCATTTCAAAATGTGCCTGCTGGCGCTGTCCAGCTGTAGGTTCTTTCTCCGTGCGCGTTGGCTCGCTTGAGGATGTGTAGATGCTCCTGCATCACTTCTTTCTTGAAGTTTGATGCACTACCTTTTTTTATTTATGGTTTGAATATAGTGTTCGACTGTGCATCTTTTTCTTTATCAAAAACTTGCATTATTTTTCTCTTGATGGATGGATTCAATGTCAATGGGAACAGTTTGTTGTTTTTCATATGAATTCTTGCAATAAGTTGGTTGCTTGGACATCTAACCAAAATCACACAGTGATTATATTCCATGTACATTTTGTATCATTTCTATAACAATTGTCATGTGCTCATCAAATTATTCTTTAGGACAGAAACATAATAAACATCAGGAACAACCTTTTTCTCTCCTTCTTTAGTTAAAATCTTAATACTTCATTTTCCTAAGAAAATGACCTGGATATATGTTCCAAGTGTAAATTTAGCTTGGAATGACTTATCCAAACTAGAAAACAGTTCTAAGTTTCATGTCATGTGATTAACGCAACCTCAATCTAAATACCATGTGTCATATGGACTTACAAAAATCTCTTGTAAGAATTTGTAATTTTGAAATCTTGACTTTGTCCATACCTTGATAAGAAGTTTGTAATGTGTCTCATGCTTCCTTGGATTTATTTGTTGATGAAACTCTTGGGAGTGTACTCTCATGCATGTCTTGATATATATAAAACATATCCTTTCGATCCTTCTTTCTTTGATATTTCCAAGCATTCTTCTCAGCTTGTGTCAGAGCATTGTATGTTTCCTAATCTATTGGTTCCACATGTTAGAAAATAAATAGATGTGATCGCTTTTCCATAGACAATATAGAAATATTGTCACCCAACCATAGGCACAAAGTCCACCCCTGAGCACCTTAACCTTGAGAGACATAATAATTTCGGTAGAAAACCAATAGCCAACCAAGGCTAGTGCATCTTTCTCCAATGGTATGCACCAAGAAATAATAAAAAAAAAAACAAGAATAAATTCCAAACCATAAACAAGATACCAAGCCCAACCAAATTCCAAAATCCTAATTGCAGCAGTTGCAGTTGCACTCCCTCTCCAAACTTGTGCATCAATATTCTTATGAAGTTGTGAGTGAATGAATGACAAATGATCACTTGTGCCCTCCTATTTATAGTTCTCTTTGTCACCTTTCTAGGATGACTTCTTCTTTTAGAAGTTAACACTTAAATATTAATTCATTTATTGAGATGACATGTCTTATGGGGTTTCTAAACATATTTTTAGGTTTGTCTTGCTTCCCATAATATTCTAGTCTCGTCAAAGGTTACATGTAGAGTTTAATACCCCCTGCAACTCCCATAATGTCAACACTCCCTCCTAGATAGGGAGGTATTAAAGGAAATGGTCTTGAGAAAAAATATACCATTCAACTAGAAGCATCATCATAGCCACACAGACTATCTCATGATCATGCATATCAGTTCACAAGAAACATCACCACTATCAGTATCATCTGATAGCATCAATTGCATCATCTCTCGAAACCATACTTCACCTGAGTAATCGAGCATGATGTTTAATAAGACACTCATTTCACAGAGTGATACAAGGACCATTCCTGTAATTCGTACATATGTCCTAGAAGAATGACTATCCCAAGAGATTTTGAAAGACACACCATGGGTTACAGACACCATTCCTACAGGAATTCCATTCTAGGACTATTTGATTATCGGGTCATATGTACCATAGATATCCATCTCTACCCGTATGCCTTGGAAAATATCGATCCTCAACCATTTTCCTAATCAGGCCACAATCTGTGCCTTAGGAAAATATGAGTCCATGATACACCCACAAACTATAAACCCGGACCATTCTCCATAGAGAAAATGCATATCCACCAACAATATGTTCTCTTTGGATCATTCTCCACCTAGAGAATGTTTTCCACTAGCACGCCGACTATCCATCTATATGGAAATCAAATCCAACACTAGTGGTAGTCTCCATGGCATCCAGATAGTATCTATTCATTGTAGTATACAACTACTATCCAGTGGTACACAACCACTCTCAATAGCACATTGCTAATAACCAGTGACACATCGTCACTTCCAGTGGATCAAATCCACCACAGTATCATACAACTAATGTCCAGGTACATAAAGTTTCTACAAAAATCATATCATATGGTATCAATCTGCATAAACATGATCTTGATACAAATTGAGTCATCTGGTCCATTCTTCCACTTACATCTATGAGATATGGAAGAGAGTCTTCCCTTAGAAAGTAAAACATCATTCATGGGCTATCTGGACTATTCTTCCCAAGCATATAAGAATAATTGTTCCTGATTATTTAGCCTCAACCATTCACCTAACTAGGTCATTCCTCTGGACCTAATCATAGTGCAACCTAGAGAGAATGAGTCTTCCCTAGGGAATGAATCTCCCTTCTTGTTGAACCTATACATTTCACCTAATCAGGCCATTCTTCAGGCATTAATCATAGTTCAAGTTGGAGAGAATGAGTTTTACCTAGGGAATCACTGTCCGAACCATTTCCTATGGAAATGATTGTCCTGCACCAACCTCCAAAATGGACCATTCTTCGAAACTATTCACAATTATGAATTTTGAAAGAATGAATTCCTGACAAGGCGGACCATTCTACTTGAACACTACTGAAAGTGGCTGCCAAGAATAATGACTATGATATACCATCCCCCCATACTAGCCACAAGGGGAATCACTATCTATGGTACATCAACAATCTTTCAGACCATTTTCATGATGAAAATAGTTGTCCGATCTGGACCATTTTCTGAACTGGAAAATGACTGTCCGTTAGAAATCTTAAACCACTTTCTAGACTAGAAAGGAACTTCCCAATCTAGAACATTTTCTGAACTACAAAATGGCTATCCATAAATCAATAGCATATAAGTGCTCCCTCCCCACATGGTAGTAATCTCTTCCTTTTTCAATAAGGAATCCATGTCCACGATTACCAACTTGTCCCTTAAGTACAGAAACTTTTCATCTTTGACAGAGGCTTTACCACAATATTTGTTATCTTCTCATTTGTGAAGATATATTGGAGAACCACTTCTTCCCTATGGGCTCTAGCATGGAGAAAATAATACTCGATCTCAATGTTATTTGACCTGTCATGGAACGTTAGGATCTTGGAAAGCTTCACACAACTCTGATTATCACAATATATCGTAGTCGAATCCAACACATGATCAAATAGCCCAGAAACTTGCTTATGGAGCCACATTGCTTCCATACAAGAATCACAAGTTGTAATATACTCTGCTTCTGCAGTGTTGAGTGAAACAAACATTTTTTTCTTGCTAGCCCATGACATCGTGGAAAAGTGCATACTGAAACATATCCATGTAGAAATTATTCTGTCATCTTCACTCCCTGCCAAATCTGAATCGATAAATCTATGAAATTCTATATAATAACTCAAACGTCCCACAAAGAAAATATCTGTGATAAATTTCTCCAAATACATTAACGAGTCGATCAGTTTGTCTATACAGAGATGGGTCTACTGGATGAGAGTCTCTTAAATTATTTAGATATGTGATCATGGGAGTTTTCCATGGATTTGCAATCCATCATCCCAAACTTTTGAAGAACCATTTCGATATACTTTATCTATCATAGAAAGTTTTCACCATTCTTTTGTTGTACATGAGAGGCTCTCCACCAAGTTTTCTTGAATCCATACAAGGTCTTCTTCCATCTGCATACAAGGGTCTTTTTCTAGTATACCTCAAAACCTTGAGGTTGCTCTGCATACACTTCTTCTTCACTTACTTTGTTGAGAACAACATTCTTTACATTCATCTAATGTAAAGCCCAACCCATGGATATTGCAGGAGATATAATGGCTCGGGTAAAGGTATGTCTCGTAAGCTATCATCATAATATTCTCCCTCCTTCTAGGATAAACCTCTAGCCCTGAGTCTCACCTTGTATCTATCAATGCTTGAGTATTTTTCAAGAAATTTCACATACATTTTTCTTCATCACAACTTCCTTCCATTCCTTATGCTTTACTGCTTCTAGTGAGTTCAATCTTGGTTCAATTGACTTTTCTTTCTTTCTTGGAATCTTCATGTTCTTCCTCATGATCCTCTTCAATGTTGGAGTCCATGGAATCTTCTATACATTACATTCTCTTCTTTCCTGAAGGCTCCAACCTTCTGCCATAGAAACATAAATGTAGATGGACAACCAAGGATATTAAAGGCTTATTTTTCAAGAATACTTATTCTAGAGTCAAACTTAACATGTGGTTTTTATCATGGCTAGTACTTCCAATGAAGAACATATATAGATACTTCATAGTCTTTATGGATTCTTCTTCAATGGATCATATCGTTGGGGATTGATTCCCTCCTAATCTCGGCTTCATGCCTGAATGACAAATATGCATGCTCTTCTTTTTTAATTATGTGATCAACTCCCTTAATCTAAGAGATTCCATGCTTATATATTCTCCATCTCTCTTTTATTTCTACAAAGTCTCACAAGCATGTTCTAGTTTCCTTTTGATTTCTGAATTCTTTCAAGTCTAACTCCTATGAGTCTCTTTAACTTTGTCTCTATTTGTTCTGATTGTTTCCCATATGGGAGTTGTTCATCCTTATAAACTTCTTCTATGACAACTTCCTCAAGGATTGTTCATCAAACATATTTCACAAGGGTACCTACCTGGAACAAGAAAAATAAGAGAAAAGAAGAAATATCTATCTAGAGGAGATGTTAGTTCAACTTGTGAAAAACTATAATAAGCATCTATATCAATAGCATCCATATGTATTCAAGTATTCATTGCACCTAGAAATAATAGAACCTTTCAAATAATGCTTTCACAAATTGTAATGTAGCAACTATCACCCTTGATATATACAAATTTGAAGCTTAACAATTTAATCAAATCAAGAACTTGAAGCCTCAACTCTTATGGAGGGTGCACTTGTTCTTTTGAATGCATTGAATCCAAGATTAAAGCTTGGACAAGATCCGTAGTGATTTCCATGCAAACACACTCATTTTTTTCTAGATGATACAAATTAGATAGCATATACAAGTGCATACCTTTGAAACCTTGTAGCATTGTCCAACTTGCCTTCCAATCTAAAACTAGATACCATCTTGACAAGAAGAGATTAGAAACTTAATCAAAAGATTCAATAATTAGAACAAGTTAGAAACTCTAAAAATTTCAACTTTGATCACAAAATCAATTTTACCAGAAGTTAACCTTTGAATTTAACTTTGACCTGCCCACCTTTGAACTTGACCACTCAAACTTTGACTTTGACTTTGACCAAAAATTCAAGCTTAAATCTTTGGCTAGTTGAGGGTACCAAGAGGTGTGCAAGGCTAGAGTGCACTAGGATATCAAGAAATTAGGTCAAATGCTTTACCACAATTTCCCAAACACAAGGGTTAGGGTTTGTTGCAACTGCATAATCATAAAACCTAGTTGTAGTTGTAAGTGGTGCCATAACGAGCTTAACAAATAACTTCCCAATCTGTCTTCAAGTAGTTAGTATGTCTGAAGATAGTATGGGCCCATGTCCTGCTATAAAATAAAGATATGTGCTTGTTTTTCCATAGACACTATAGCAATATTGTCACCCAAAAATAGGCACAAAATCCACCCACAAGCACCTTAACCTTGATAGGAAAAATAATTTCAGTAAGAGACTAATAGCCAACCAAGGCTAGTGCACCTTTATCCAAGGGTAGAACACCAAGAAAGAATAAGCATAAATCAGGTAAAAATTTCGAACCCTTACAAAGAGACCAAGTCCCACCAAAAGCCAAAATCCTAGTTGCAACAGTTGTAGTTGCACTCCCTCTTGGAACTTACATACCACTAGCCTTATGAAGTTGTGAGTGAGTAAATGACAAATGAGCTCTAGCACCCTCTTATTTATAGTGCTCTTTGTCACTTGTCCACACCAACTTCTTCTTTTAGAGGTTAATACCTAAATATTAATTCTTTTATTGAGCCAACATGTCTTCTAGGGTTTCTACACATATGTTTAGGGTTTCTCTTGCTTCCCGAAATAGTCTAGTCTCGTCAAAGGTTAACCTTAGAGTTTAATACCTTCCGCAATTACCATAATATCAACACCACATATCCATTTTTGACTATCTCCCATACATCTTAACCCTAAAATAATGCCTTCATGGTTAAGGACCATAAGTCATATTTTTCCTATAAAAGTGGGAGGCTGTAGATTTAAAGTAGAAGCCATATTTTCAACTTACAAAAGAAATGATGCTCTTGAAAATTACTCTGATCAAACCTTCTCTGGTGAACCTTCTCTGATACTAGATATTGGATCTACAACACATAGACAACCTCTGCGCAACACAGTTGTGAAGATTGCACAGTTAAATTCTTCATCCCTGACTTCTCAAGACTTACCACCCAGTTCAAAGACTACTCAATATACTATGTGCTATGATGATAACACCTAACAAAAAAAAAACTTGTCACTGTGCTACTCTCAACACATAGACTATGAACTTAATCTTGAGCATAAACAAACAGAAAACATTTTCACAATAGAAACTCAAAAATGCATCAACACACATATAACTAAATATATTGTGAAATGGTTACAGATTACAAAACTATGTCAAGCTTCAACTCCAACAACTTCTACAAAATTACAAAAAATTATTTTGCTCTTATCAAACACTCTTCACAGTTGTTGGTTCTTTCCTCTATCGACTAAAAAACTCTATAAACGGATTATTCTTAAGTGTGAATGTTATCCACATTTTTGGTTATCGAGATGATATTATGATCATGTCATGATAATGGAAGATCAAACTCTTCATTAAGAACATTTTCCTGAAGAAGGTTACACTTGTCATTTTCTCAAAATCATATTTTGAAAATAGTTCGCAGGCTGCATATATACTCTCCTGCGAGAATCCTTCATTCCCATAGACTGCATTTAGCTGGAGTGAGAACCTCTCGCACTGTGCTCAAGGACAGGGTGCGAACTTGTTTTTAAAGGAGGAAAATGGATAAGTTCTCGATCTTCTAGAAGGAATCTTCTAGAAGGATGAGTTGGAGTTCGAATGGTTGGCAAAATACTGGCTTTCCAGATATCTTGGGATCATTCCCTATCCAAGTAACTAAACTATCTTCTCCTATATATTGAGGAGATTACTCATGGAAATGGTTAGAAGAAGAAGCAAGCTAGCAAGAGATTGATTGGAGAACTTGTGCAATATTGTATGGAGGATTGAAGCTACAGCAGCAAGAGACAACAAACAAAGTCATCATATGTGGTTGAACTTCTTCATGCGTGAGCAAGTGTGTGTGTCAGAGCTAGGAGCCATCGAAAGGAGATCTACGACATCAAGGCTCAGGTTGTATATTTCTCTTTCAGTTAATACAATACATGAATATGTCCCTTTCCCATAATGATGATGTCATCTTATTACATGATTCCTTGATCACATGTATAGACTAGGTATTGAATAGATTAATGCCTTTGCTGTGATTGGTTTGTGTTGTTGTGATTGGACGACACAAGAACATCGTAGCAGAGCAAGGAACAACAAATATTAAAGGAGAGCATTCATAAGGTATGTCCACCATCCATTTCTCTTAGTTCATTCAATAGCTAGATAGAGGGAAAGAGTAGTATTCTATCATGTTTTGTTCCAGATCCAGGTGGATCTGGGGAGATTGGTCTGTGTCCGCACTCACGAATTTATCCTTAAACAAAATTGGCGACTCCACTGGAGATATCCCTTTGTCATTTTTGGTTTCTTGAACTTTCTGTGGCCATTTGATCTTGTTTCTTTTTTCTCCTGATTTGTAAACTTCTGAGTCCTCAGGATACCCTGAGAGACCTTCTGGGTTAAAGAACCAGTTTGGATTTTACTTGATTTTTCAAATTTTTCTTTACTTTCAGGGATTCTCGCACTATGATAATTATTAGCTTGCGAGAACCCTTATAGTTCGCAACTTGCGTATATACTCCAGTGCGAACTGTTCGCAGTCTGCACTTAACTGGCCTACGAGAATTTGATTTTCTCGCACTGTGTCCAAGGCTTGCCTGTGGGCAGATTTTGAAAATTTTTGAAATCAAGTTTTGACTTTTGCAATAGCTCAGTAAGGTTGATTTAAGTCTTTTTGACACCTCATCTCACTGGTTTACATATCTTTTGCTTCATTTGCTTGCTGGTTCTGATCTAGGTTTTTTAAGCTTGTTCTTGCTTTGGTCACTTGACTTTCATCCTTTAGCCCTTATAGGCATTTTTCTTCTCTCTGATTACTGGAGTTGAATGTGTGGTATTGGTTAAAGATCAGAGATTGATTGGAAGTTAAGAATTTGGTGTTTCTTAGTCGATTGTTGTTTCAAAAGGACAATTTTCATTTGTATTAAGAAACTCCTTGTTTTGCTTTGTGTTCTTACTATCATTGAAAGTTTTGGTTGGGTTGTTATTGATTGTTTGGTATTGATGATTTGATTTTCTTTTCTCTGTCATTAGAGTTCTTCTTGGAAAGTGAACTATTTGTTTTCTTTCAAGTTTTATTTTTTCTTTTGTTGCAAACATCGAAAATCAAAATTGTACAATTTTAGAGCATTGAAATTTTTAAAAAAGACATTTAGAAATGATTCATTGATGCATGATTATTTGTCTTTGTCTTTAAGAGGAAATTGAGAATTGCATATGCATTGTGGTGATTGCGTTTGATTTCGAAATTGTCTCTCTCTCTCCCATAACTAGGATTCATCAAATGAAACGATTATATTTCATCATATCCTTGCATGCCTTGGGTCAGAGTCACACATCATGAGTTTCACTTTCGTTGCCTGTGAGTAAACAACAACCATTAAAAACTTTGCGTAATATTAAAATTGATCTAGTAACTCTTTCTAGGGCTCTTTTACACCAACATATAGCTAGGCTAGTGCTTTGGAGTAGGAAGAGAGACACACTCTCCAAAGCTCAAAAACATACAATAGTATCTTGAGAATAGGGAGTGTCAAATTCCATTGGCCGCATATTGTCCTGGGAAGCCCTTCTAACACAAGGGTCAAGCATTAGGTCGCATTAGTGTTAGCAGAGATACTAACCTGCTTTGTTGAAATCAGTGTAGAGATTGCACGTATTACGGGGGTCACTCCGAGGTATACCCACAATTATGAGTGGAAGCCTTTGAGTTGATTTCGGGCTCGATACCCTGCCCTTGCGTGTGGATCGGACTGACGATTGTTTCCCCAGGCAATACTGTTGTCTTTGGTAACCTTAGTGTCCTTTCTCTCTAGGTACTTACCCCAGGTGACTGTGAAGGGGAAAGTCTTCACGGTACCTGGAATCGACGTTGACCAAACTCACTCGGGCTCGTTGGAGGGTATACCCACGATTATGTGTGGGAGCTTGCACTAGGGCGTAAGTATGTTAAGCAGGTCGTCAACGTAAATTTTCCACCTTAGCCCCGCCCCTTCTCGTCTCGTTGTTGCGACGTTGGATTTCATCACCAACTAGTGGCTTTAGAATTAGAAGGTATTGTTTGCTTGGTGATTTCTTCTAGATTTTGTTTGCTAGGGTGTGCTGTTTGTTTCTCATAGTTTACCATAAGATTTTCGTTGGGGACTTTGTTACTCATTTACAATTGCTCCCCCGCGACATTCGCGTAGGATGCAAGGTTTGTCTCCAGAACATCCGGAAGCTTCTGAACCTTTGCACACAGCAACACCTGAAGGTACCCCTGAGGACTCCCCTCGTCCGGGTGAAATCCCTCTTGTGACTTTACCACACATGGACATAAGTGACATCCCGGAAGTCTTTACACCACCTCCACAAGTAGACCCTACTGATCCTCTTGCTGATTTTCGAATTCACAATACTATAGAGGATTATCGCATTCGTCGTGGTGAAAGACCTACAGGACGATTTCATCTTTCTGGTGATGATCTTCCTCCTCCCGAATCAATCGCTGGGCCTTCTCACGGTGTAGTAGGCCAAGGTCCTTCTTGGTCAGGGGATTTCCGATGAGTTTTGTTTCGTCCTGAATCTCCTGAGTCTCCTGAATCAGAAATTACGCCAGCGACTACTACTTATCGTTTTATTTTACCTCCTGAGATGGCTCATCTTGCGAACACTACGAGTGTCCAAACATGAATTCCTACAACTACTCTTTCCCCTATTAATACCCAGAGAACTCTGGTGGTTAATCCAACTTTACCCCCTGGTTACCATGCATTGAATCCTGCGTTGAATGTTCCACATCCAACACCTCCACATACTCCTGCTGGTTCTCCAGGTGGTCCTCAGTTTCCTGGGCATCCTATTCCTGGTTTCATACCGACACTCCCTCAGTTTCCCACTGGAAATGTTAATCCTAGTGGTGCTATACCGACCGTTGCACCTAATGTCCAAATCCATGTTGGTGGACAGAGTAGTACAGTTCCTTTTCCCGGACAAACCATAGTGACTACACAACCTCCGGTTGGCGCACAATTTACGGGTGGAAATATCCCTTTGATGGGGGGACCAAACTCGCCTTTAGGACAGAACATCCCTCCTGCATTGGCCTAGTATTGGACTTAACTTATGCAACATGTTCCTCAAAATCCTGGGGGGAAACAAACTGTCCCTACTCAAGGCCAACCGTATCCAGGGGTGACTAATCCTATTTGGGGTTCCGTTCAGTCTACTCAACCCCAGGTCCCTACTCAGACTCAAGGTCAAAATACTTGGGGTTACTACCCTATTCTACCACCACCGGGGCAACCATGATCTTCTCTCTGGGGGAAAACTGCATACGCACCCACTGGTCTACCAACAGGGCTTCCACCCCAAAGTCACCAGTACCCTCAGGTGAATTGACAATTGCCTTTTCTTGCCACTCTGGATTTGCCAGATTTTTCTAGGATTCTTAATGATCCTATTCGTCACTCTCCCCAATGGCCTGCTATTCCTGCAAAGCTTCCATCGGACATTCCAAAATTCGATGGGAAGGTGGGAGAGGACCCGAATAATCATGTCATGACTTTCCATTTGTGGTGTTC
>ML777626.1:516083-543588 GCA_009831015.1 Picea engelmannii | reverse complement strand
TGCAGGTCTCTGATTAGATGTGCTCTTGGTTCTTGACACACACATGCAGCTTACAAAGTCTATTGACTGTCACTGGTTCCACTCTCATACTTTGGGGGGCATTCTGTTATCCACATTTTTGGTTATCGAGATGATATTATGATCATGTCATGATAATGGAAGATCAAACTCTTCGTTAAGAACATTTTCCTGAAGAAGGTTACACTTGTCATTTTCTCAAAATCATATTTTGAAAATAGTTCGCAGGCTGCATATATACTCTCCTGCGAGAATCCTTCATTCCCGCAGACTTCATTCAGCTGGAGTGCGAACCTCTCACACTGTGCTCAAGGACAGGGTGCGAACTTGTTTTTAAAGGAGGAAAATGGATAAGTTCTCGATCCTTCTAGAAGGAATCTTCTAGAAGGATGAGTTGGAGTTCGAATGGTTGGCAAAATACTGGCTTTCCAGATATCTTGGGATCATTACCTATCCAAGTAACTAAACTATCTTCTCCTATATATTGAGGAGATTACTCATGGAAATGGTTAGAAGAAGAAGCAAGCTAGCAAGAGATTGATTGGAGAACTTGTGCAAGATTGTATGGAGGATTGAAGCTACAGCAGCAAGAGACAACAAGCAAAGTCATCATATGTGGTTGAACTTCTTCATGCATGAGCAAGTGTGTGTGTCAGAGCTAAGAGCCATCGAAAGGAGATCTACGACATCAAGGCTCAGGTTGTATATTTCTCTTTCAGTTAATACAATACATGAATATGTCCCTTTCCCATAATGATGATGTCATCTTATTACATGATTCCTTGATCACATGTATAGACTAGGTATTGAATAGATTAATGCCTTTGCTGTGATTGGTTTGTGTTGTTGTGATTGGACGACACAAGAGCATCGGAGCAGAGCAAGGAACAATAGAGATTAAAGGAGAGCGTTCATAAGGTATGTCCACCATCCATTTCTCTTAGTTCATTCAATAACTAGATCTAGGGAAAGAGTAGTATTCTGTCACGTTTTGTTCCAGATCCAGGTGGATCTGGGGAGATTGGTCTATGTCCGCACTCACGAATTTATCCTTAAACAATGAAGCTCTCAACTTGTAATTAATATCTCCAACAGTTATGCCCATATAAATCATTGAAGAAAATGTTCACTCTACCCATATAACACATTGAAGTAAATGCTCACACTGCAAGTCATAATAGATCTAGCCCAATGGTTCCATGCGTGAGCTATGATTTCATCTTTCTCTGCACATATACAGTTATGCAAATATAGCTCATTGAAGAAAATGTTCACTCTACCTATATAACACATTGAGGTAAATGCTCACATAGTGAGTCATAGTAGATCTGGCCTACTAGTTCCATGCGTGAGCTGTGAGCAATTTAATCTTGCTATGCACATATAACTCATTAAATCAAATGCTCACTCTCCCATATAATTCATTGAAGCAAATTCTAACTCTGCGAGTCCCCAACACAGTATATTTGGATATCTATTATGTCACATCAAATACTTTGTTCATAAGGGGATCAATTCATAGAAGAGAGAATGCAATTGGTGTAGAATATCCCGAAGGACAATCTTGATACTGAACCATCCTATGGATACACGTACCTTGAAGAGGAAATTTCAACAGTTATAGGAGAATGATCTATATATTGAATGTCTTCAGTGGTCAGTTTCACAACTTGACCTCATAAGAGTAACCTGTAACTAAATCTCTTGGAGCATGAAGGGTCACATCAACATATAACAAACTTGGACATACTTAAATTAATGATTTGTTCTCATGCCATGGAGAACCACATTTTAAAATTATGCTAGTACATTTTATAATTGGTTCTTCATACTATATTTTACAAACACTATACTATATATGCTAATTTGTATTAACACAAATTAAATAAAATATCTTCCTATTGTCGCCCAATTCCTGTGATGCATGCAAAACATGAAGTCATTGTTTTATGTATATACTGGCAAATGAGATTTCATTTTCAACCACCTATATCAATGCCAAAGTAGATCCGATGTTAATAAACATGTTCTACAAGCATCAACAGATCTGGTAAGCAGTCATTGGTTGCTACGGAATGAGCAGGCTACAAGCTTCCAAATCTTAAAGACGTGAGGTGAGCCCAGGTGACATGATAGATCTCTTTTCTTCCACTGAGTTGTCAGTGATCAACTAATGCAGAGGCATCTCAGCTCTCACAGTTTGATCAACGAATATCTGTGCAATTTTTTATCTCATGTCTCTTCTCACAGCAGAACATCGCACACAGAAAAATAACTTTACACATAACAACTGCTCTCGTTCAAAACACACTCCCACACATATTTACAGTGAATCCTCTTCAATGGCTATTGCATATTCATGGTCACTCCTGTGAGAGATTAAGCCCATCCAAGCTCCGATACCAAAATAGAAATTGATAGAGCAGCCATTGCACTATTAAATCACACAAAATAATAGTGTGTATTGCATACTCACACAGATACATTACATGTATATATAGTTGGAGTGAGATATAACTAATTCTAATCTTAGAGATTTAAGTTGAAAAAATATCTCAAGAGTCTCCTATCTCTAACAAGAAGTCCTCACTAATCTATCTGTGCCATCAAAAATCATTATCAAGAGACCATGTAACTTCATTGCAAAGCCATGTACAGAAAGCAAGGACTACGTAACTGGATGCAGCGATCCACACAGGTATGTGTCGTCTCTCCCGTCTTAGTTCATTGTATCGCTAGAAGCATTTCTCTCTTTACAAAAAAATAAAAGAATTTATAACTATAATTCTACGTATGAAATTCTTTTGCGTCCCTTTTGATGAGGATTATGCAATCCACATATGGGCAATTCAAATTGCATGAGGATTATGCAACCATCCATCAATCCACAGATGGGCAATTAAAATTGCATCAACTACTGAAGCATATATGGTAAATTGTAAATTGATGAATATGGTAAATAGTAAAATGTTAAAATGCATATAGTCCCATGAATTAGATTTGATCTTGGCTAAAATAGCTGCCAAGATATTCTAAAGAAATCTTGTAAATTGATAAAATGCATATTGTTCCATGAATTAGATTTGATGTTGGATATCGTGTTTGCCAACATATTCTAAAGAAATCTTGCTAGCTAAGAAAGGGTGTGTACTCCAGTGTGATGAAAAAAAAACAACCTGAAAATGAACTAAGGAAACAAAAAAAAAATAGTAACTAAGACCCTTATCTCTGACTTTTTCAAGAAAATGGGGTTATATCAATTGCAAAGTTACAGTTACTCCATCCTTGGTAACTTCCATTGCTTTCAATATTTTCAGTGTGTGAACATCACCCTTCATTAAACTGGTGTACTTGTTGACGGGGAAATTGCATGCACTTGTCTGTTGAACGAAAGGGACCTGCATTTCTCTATTTAAAGAGGAAATCCAATTAATAATAGTTGGCGTGCCAACTATCGATTCATTATCTGCACAAGTGTTACACAGGTTTCGTTCCCATTCACAATTCCTCACAATTCACAGGCTGTGTTCCCATGCACAATCCGCTTCAATGGGAAAAATGTTGTGGCGTTTGATGTTAGGCTAAACATAGTTTAGCCAACTTAATCTACTCTTTTTAAGACCTCAAAAAACTGTATACAACACAACATATTGTTCTTCTTGATTAAGCTTCATTATGTGTTGATCTTTCGCTCTCGGAATTCCAACCATTGTTTGGACATTGCTAGTCAAAATAAACATAACTGAGACTCCTAGCTACCTGGCGGCGACCTAATGCACACAATTCCATCATGACTACAGACTCCTAATTGACATGGAATAACTGTATAATCAGTTTATATTAAACAATTTTTAATCAATTATATGACATAACTATTTACTATATAAATGTGTTGTATTTGATATAATTATTTACAAAACTTTTACGATTCAATTATTTAATTATTGACATGAATTAGCAATATTTAAAAGTAAGATTGAAACTAATAAATTTATAATTATAAACACTAACATAACTACATTAGTAAAGTGGTTGATATAGACATATAGGTGTTATCAATTCAAACAAAATTCCAAAGAATCACAAGTAATCACTTATCTTCTTAAGGTTCGATAGACCAATTAGGTCTTAGTAAAGGTTAATCATCATCATCATATTAATAAGTCATTTTTTTCTAAAATTTTGTAAATTTATAAAAAATTTAACCTTTAAATTTAGAGTTATTTTTCAATATGGTTTGAATGGAGAAACTCTCTTCATGGATTTCTTGAAATAAACCTCAAATTGACCACAAAATTCACTAAAATTGTATTTTTCAATGCTCACTTTCATGGGTTTTCATAATTTTCTATAATGTGGTTGGTGTTTGGAGTTTGGGAGTTAAAAGTGTTTGGTTTTTCTTTCAAATTTCACTCAAATTTTATTTTTCAAGTGCTCACTTTCATGGATTTTCATAATTTTTTATACTGTGGTTGTTGTTTGGAGTTTGGGAGATAAAAGTGTTTATTTTCTGTTTCAAATTTCTTTCTGAATTGGAAAAAAATAAATTTTATTTGGTTCTAAATTGTTTATTTCAAAACTTTAAACCTTTTTCAAATTTAATGAATCTTTCAAAACTTTGACTTAAAAATTAAGTCAAATTTTACTTTTCAAGAGTTTTGAATGTACTTAATCATTGCATTATATTCCTAAATTTTCTAAATCTCATATATATATATATATATATATATATATATATATAGTAGTCTAAAAGTGTTATCAAATGACTCTTTTTGGAGAATGTTTTTGCGGACATTTGCCAAGGGGTTTTTCATCATTCTGAGTCAATTTTTACATTCAGAAATGGATTTTACAGAACAAAATTTAGTGATTTCATGCAAATTTATATTATGAATTCCAGCAAAAAAAAATGATTTCTTAGAATAGTTAAAAAAACCTATATAAAATATAATGAATTAATAAACACTTTAAATTTAATATTTTATAAAACTAAAAGTTGTATAAAATGCAAAGAATTTGTGAGATATTTGAAATTGGAATTTACTCAAACTTTATTTTTTCTCACTCTTCTAATGCACCTCACTTAGATGTTTGTCAATTTTATTAAACCAAAAAAATGAGATACACCAATGAAGCAAACAACCAACATCAAACATGTGCATATACAAGAAAGATTGCATTTCACTTTAGTTTTACATGGTTGTCATTTTAGAGGTGTTACCTTGATAGAAAAAAATATATTTTGTAATAAAATTATTAAAATAAAGTAATTAATTGTGAAATTTTGATTTTAAAAATATTTTTTAAATAAATAAATAAATCTTAATATTAAAATAAAACCCTGGAGATAAAAAACTAAAAAGACAAAACCCTAAACATAAAAAAAAATAAAAAATTGTTGCCAAAATAATGGCAACCCTAAACATAAACCTAACTCCAAAACAATGAAAACTACCTATCAAACAATATCCGAAACATATAACAAACCATGAGCTCCTTGAGCATTTGTGAGAGCCTACTGGAGATCTATATTACACACCTTCTGAAAACGGCTCCTCTTGAACTAATTGTTCCTGTGAGTGTAGAGAGTTGATATATATAAATCCACCTAGGAATGGAATTGATCTAAATATTAAATATAATAGTATTGGGAGAGTTCAGCCCAAAGAACAAATGCAATCTATAATTAATTTGAATTTTCAATTAATGAAACCTAGAAGGAGGATCATATGTAACTTGTTGCAGCCTGGAAAATTTTAATGCACCTTCTGATTTTTCTCTCTTCACTCTTCTGGCCTGCATTTCAAGGCGTGTTCATGGAAAAAATCTATTCGACTGTATTCAACTGAATGATTAGTGATCTAATCCTATTTTACCCTTTCTTGCGAGGCTATGAGTGTCAGTAGCCAGACACTTTGTAGAAGGGGAGTATGATCGTGGCAATCGGCTTTTGGTCCGCAATGTTGCAGAGAACCTCACGGTCATGAATTTTTGGAGATATCACGGTCATGGGTTTCACTACCAGTTTACTCAGCTGCCTATATGCCTTGTAGTTCCGTCTTATAGCGAGTAGGATTTCTTGATTATTCGTCTTCGTTCCTTGGTGAAGTATGAAACACTTGATAAATGTGGCATCTCCTCCTTTTCAACTAAACGCGTGACATGTAAGGATTCAATCTTACATAAAAACCAAAATGAAACCTTTGCCATGAAACGCCTCTTAGCCACTAAAAATATTCTATCCCTATTTAATCTTGCTCATAAAAAAATTCATTAGGTATTAAAATTTACCCTTAATAAAAGATAATAGTTCATTTATGGATTTTCATATTATCAAATTATCCTTTGCATCTCTACAAAAAAATATATATAATGTAATACATAATGAGAAATTTGTCTCAAGAATGAAAAATTTTGGCAAGATATCACTTAAACTTCCGAAATCATTTTAACCTCCCACTTGAGGTGCTGGTGCTATGATGGAAGTCGTCTCACCAAATTCATGGCCAAATTTTCTATGGCTACCTCTAACTCCTTTTTAATCTCAAGTAGGAAATCAAGTTTCAAGTCAAGTTTCAGATTGCTTTCTTGAAGTATCTATGCATTCTTATTTGTGGACTAGATAATCATTCAATTAAAACAATATAACACTCTAACAAATGATTCAATCTATTATCTATTGAAATAAATTGTCATTAGGAGATAGGATGGTCATTAGATGAAAGATTTTTGTTATTTTTGAGTTAAGTGTCTTTAAGATGAGTTTTAGATTTGTGCTTTCAAGAAATAAGTGGTATGTACTTTGAATGTAAAAAATGCCAAAAATCATCTTTTGGTAGCTGAGGGTCAATTTTTTATGTGCTATAATCTATCGAAAGTTGCAGCTTTCGGCAGCTAAGGATGAATTCACAGAAAGTGCATAAATTTTCCAGAATTCACAGAAAGTCAAAATTCGACTTGGCTAGAGTGTATTTAGGAGCAGATGATGACTACTACCCAAATATATTATCAAATATCATCCATGAGTGCAGGTGGAACTTCATTTCATCAATAGAAACTTTCTAGGAATCAAATCCTAAAATATAGGAATATGACTAGATTTGGAAATCTGGATTTTCCTATTTTAGTCACTTTCTTTGGAGACAGATTCTGATAATACTGAAAGGTATTTTTGGAAAGTGTGAGTTTTTTTACAAGCACGAGCTCCTCTTCAAACACCTCTCTCAGTTTTCCAAAATCTGTTTTAATTTGAGAGATATAGGTCAATATTTGAGCAGCATATTTGAAGAAATTTCTGTCTTTTCCAACCACCTCACAAATTTGAATTTGAGATAGGAAAAGAGGTTATTAGATCCATCTTTTGAAGATATTGAAACTAATTTGTAAAATTTATTTAAGCTCATAGATGCAAGAGTGGCATGGGGTTCAACTTTGGGGACTCTTTCATACATTGTACTCTCAAGCTTCTCATTTTCATATCAGTAATACAAGCTTCTTTTTCCATTACTTGTTCATATTTTCATCTTCTTATATATTTTGTACTTGCACTTGGATATTATGTTCATGTTGTTCATGTTTGTCTAATGCCTGATAACTGTCATCTTATCATTTTGTTTATGAGTTAGAATTGCAAGTATTCTTTACTTATTGCAATTGGCCATTCATATATACCTTTATGTATGATTCTGTTGGTATAATAAGGATTCTCCACACATCCATTTCTTTACAAGCTCTCTGAACAACAGTGGTTTAAATCCTTGATCCATATGAGTGTGTTTATGCATGTCTTGGGTGAGTGAGGTTTTATTTAGTCATCCAACTTGATCCATTTGACTTAATCATTGAGATATTAGTTAAGTTACCAGACATCTTTGAGCTACAACCTAGAAGAACTCCTGGACTGATAACAAATTGGCGTCGTTGTCGGGGAGAGGAGATTGAATCAATCTTCCCGGGGAGATGACATAGATATAACTTTGATGATATACAAAGTTTGGACATTATTTTGGTTGTGATCATCTATCTAGCGACTCCATGAAGGACAGATTTAGTGGTGACTCCACAATATTCAAATGTCAAAAGCATTTACTACTCTTTTGGCTCGGAGGTTTGCACCTTTCAACTTCTCTTATGTTCCCGGTTTCCCACATCCAGTACCTAATATGTCAGAATGGGGATATTTTATTTCTGTCTTTAGAGAGGGGAAAGAAGACAATCATTGAGAACACCTCATCAAGTTTCATGAGTGCATGGATCTACTAGATCTACAACATGAAGATGTTCATGTATTCATTGTACGGTGATGGACATGGGTGGTATTTCTCTTTACCTCCTTCTAACATTTCATCCTTGAAAGACTTCCACAAATTATTCAATGAACACTCCAAAAGGTACTTTTCAGATGAGTTCTTATTTGATAATTGTTGTGAAGAATATGACCTACATCATAAGGTTGAAGATGTAAATAGAGAAGAATCTTTCCCTCACAATCTGCATCATCTCTCTAATGATCTTCACGATCATGTGTTTTCCCTTAAACATGAATTAGATAGAAGTATTGAAGAAGCTGAAGGCTCTCCTATTACCATTATTTATGATTTTCATAAATCTGAAAAGTTAGTTTCTTTAGTTATGAATCATTAGGATCAATTTTTTGTTGGTCAAAGGTTCACTGAAATCAGTAAGAGTATCCCACAGTTTTCAGATTTACAGATCAGGGAAATATGCAGTATACATGAGGAGGTAGATTTACAAACATCATCCATAAACATAGAGAAACAACAAGAAGATTGTCTTTCTTCTTATGTACCTTTTATTTCAAATTTTGATGGAAAGGCTAATGATGATGAGGAAAAAGGTGATGTTATTTCAGATTTGTTTCGAATCCCTATTGCTAATAACTCTATGCAAGAATATTCATCTCTATCATTAGAATTTTATCCTGATGTTCCCATATTTGACAAATATAGTGATGAGGAAGAATATTTTAAGGTTTTTGAAGGCTTGTTGACAAGAAGAATTTAATCTAGTTCTACTTTTCAGCAAAGAGATGATCAGAAATGTATGCATGTTGCGGTTTATGATAGTTATGAATTTGTTGATCTAAATTCCAATGAAGATCTTTCTAGTTTTGACATATCTTCCAAAGAGTTCATTATTGGAGAGGGTGATCATAAATTTTTTCATGATACATATTTTCATACTCATCTTTCATTTGATCATTACCAAGACAATGATGTAGGAGATCAAGAACATACCTTTTCTTTTCTCTAGAAATTGTCAGTTGTAATGGACCAGCACATCAGTGTGGCGGATCCAAGTCATAGACACATGGTAGGGGAAAAGATATATATGAGAAGTTGAAGGTTTTGAGACAGTATGATTGTGATCTTGGTTTCAAAGATCCATTTCCAACCTTACTAGAGTCTTATCTTTCAGGCTCTTTTTCAGTTTTCATATTTTATCATATCACTTGCATCTGACAGAAAATGTGATCTCCTGAAACAATTTGTATGGTCACTGTTATGCTTTTATTATTACCTTCTAATCAGTGGCAGAAAAGGGATTCTTTTAGACAAGAAGTTACTTGAATGGTTGTTATGGAAGTCTTCATTTACTTAACCAAGTTGCAAATTTGGTTAGAGTAGGGTAGCATAGGAAATAAAGCTCGCCTCTCGAGCACTTGTATTCTTTTAAGTTATTCAGTAGCAGTAAGAGTTAGTTTGTTGTAATAAATGTAGGTCTTGAAAGTTTTCCAAAAGTGGTAGTACTGCTGACTCCATGCCCAAGGGAATTGCAAGTTCAAATATTTCCATTTGTAAATATCATTTCCTTTTTGTTGGTTTTTGCAAAATAACTCCTTGCCCAATGGAATATTAGAGATTAGGTTCTGAATTTTGTTTTTCCAGGAAAAGAATTAGATCTGTGGTTCTTGAAACCTGACAAGGAGGCTTTCGCCCCAGATAGGAGCCATATGTTATCCCCTGAAATAAATTGTCATTAGGTGATAGGATGCTCATTAGATGAAATATTTTTGTTATTTTTGAGTTAAGTGTCTTTAAGATGAGTTTTAGACTTGTCTTTTCAAGAAATAAGTGGTCTGTACTTTGAATGTAAAAAATGCCAAAAATCAACTTTCGACAGCTAAGGGTCATTTTTTTATGTGTTGTAAGCTACCGAAATTTTTAGCTTTCGAGAGCTAAGAATGCTCTGTTTTGGTCCTGTTAGCTGCCGAAAGTGCAGAAATTTTCCAAAATTCACAGAAAGTCAAAAATTGACTTGGCTAGAGTGTATATAGGAGCATATGATGACTATTACCCAAATATATTATCAAATATCATCCATGAGTGTAGGGGAAACTTCATTTCATCAATAGAAACATTCTAGGAATCAAATCCTAAAATGTAGGAATATGAGTAGATTTGGAAATCTGGATTTTCCTAGTTTAGTCACATTCTTTGGAGACAGATTTTGATAATATGGAAAGGTATTTTTGGAAAGTGAAAGAGGTTTTTTACAATAATGATCTCCTCTTCAAAAAACTCTCTCATTTTTCCAAAATCTATTTTTATTTGAGATATATAGGTCAATATTTGAGAAGCATATTTCAAGAAATTTCTGTCTTTTCCAGCCACCTCACAAATTTGAATTTGAGATAGGAAAAGAGGTTATTAGATCCATCTTTTGAGGATCTTGAAACTAATTTGTAAATCTTATTTAAGCTCATAGATGCAAGAGTGATATGGGGTTCAACTTTGGAGATTCTCTCATACATTGTACTCTCAATCTTCTCATTTTCATATCAGTAATACAATCTTTGTTTGCCATTACTTGTTCAGATTTTCATCTTCTTATCTGTTTTGTACTTGCACTTGGATATTATGTTCATGTTGTTCTTGTTTGTCTAATGCCTAATAACTGTCATATTATTATTGCATTGATGAGTTAGAATTGAAAGTATTCTTTACTTATTGTAATTGACCATTCATATATACCTTTATGTATGATTTTTCCGGTATAATAAGGATTCTCCACACATCCATTTATTTGCAAACTCTATGAACAATAACGGTTGAAAGACTTGATCCATCTAAGTGTGTTTATGCATGTCTTGAGTGAGTGAGGTTTGATTTAGTCATCCGACTTGATCCATTTGAGTTAATCATTGAGATATTAGTTAAGTTACCAGGATTCTTTGAGCTACAACCTAGAAGAACTCCTGGAGTGATAACACAATCACTTTTTTTTTTTTGGATGGAAGAGTTCAAGAATAGGGCTCTGCAACAGCGTTCTTCATGCTTGGCTCTGCAACATCAGTTATGAACCTTCTCTGAGTCCCTTGGTATGCACTGACTGACTCATCCCCGCTACACTGAATGCCTCAAAAGAACGGGAGAAGAATGGGGGGCAAGAGCCCCCTCCTACCGAAACATTGTTGCCAACGATCTGGAAAACTTGCAAGCACACCAACCATCCTTTAATCCTCCATCGCACTTATGAGAACAATACATGAAGGAAGATATGGAAATAAGAAAAGAATCGAACATGGAGGCTAAGTCCTCGCATCCAAAAGTAGCTCGGGTCTTAATACCTGGAAAATGCATCCCCGAAGCCCCGGTTGCACCCAAGTACGTCATCAAAATTATGAGGATAGGGGAGCATATGGAGTTCATGCGAGACCATGCCCTCATAGGAAAACTCATAGGTCTCTGTCCCATAGAAAAGGACCTATCTCGCTGGATCAAGGCGTGGTGGAACCCCAAGGGACACTATGAGCTTCAGCTCAGATCCCAAGGTTTCTTTACAATAATATTCTACAACCTGGAGGACAAGGACAGGGTATTTGAAGGGGGGCCATATTTATACAACTCATTTGGCCTCTACCTATGTTTCTAGATAGACCACTTCTGCCCATAAAATGAAAACTTCTCATATGCACCGGTATGGATTTGCCTCTATTCCCTACCCCAAGAGTTCTAGTTAAAGATAATTTTACTGGGCATAGGCAACACCCTTGGTAAATATGTCAAATCTTTCAAAGCTATCAAACAAAGAAAATACACCACTTATGCTAGGATATGTGTTTATATGAACATCTCCAAAGCTCTCCCAGGCACAGTTACTTTAGAATATCAAGATGAGGAATGGGTCCAAACCATAGACTATGAACACATCCCTTTCAGATGTTAAAAATTTCATGAACATGGACACCTTTTCAAAGACTTCCCTCTCAATGCCTCCCCTAGGAAGGAATTTGAAGAGAAACCAAAGGAATGATTTAATCAGGTTCAAAATAGAACGAGACAAGCATAGAAGAAGCCCACAACCATCAACGGAAAAAAAAAAAAAAACTAATAACTCTTTTGAATCCCTCAGTCGCCTCCAAGAAGCGGAAGAGGTGGAAAACCCCCACAAGACCGTAGGGAAATATCCCAAAAAGTACAAGTAAGATCAGTTGGCATAAAAGAATCAAACCCTATCAAACCAAGAAGATCCACAGACTCACCCCGTCTCAGGGGAAGAACCAGAAAGAGAGAAACATGCAATCATGGAAATCGATGAGCAATACTTAACGTAAATTGACCTACACAGGTTAGAAGAAGCACTCAACAAGAAGGATCTCTAAAACCTACCAGAGGACCAACTGAGGAAAGTCCACAAAGTATTTATGGACTCATCAACAGGGGCTACATCTAGGCTGGGGATCAACATAGACCCAAACCAAGATCCAAGAAAACACCCAAAAGAAAACAAATGAAGGGGTAGAAAATTGGCTCATAAGCTAATAAAGGAGGCAGGAAACTATATGATCAACTCGGGACAGATTCATAGGATTTCAGAGATCTCCTTTTCCCACCACCAAATTGTTAAATATGAAGATCCTCACCTCGAATATCAGAGGCCTAAATGGAAGATCCAAACAAAGGATTCTTCAAAACTGCATCAAAATGGAACACCCTGATATATTCCTAATTTAAGAGACAAAATGTGCAGGGAAAACTACAGAAGATATCATCAAAAGATGTTGGTGCAACTTTGAATCCTATCAACCAAACTCAAAAAAGAATTCAAAAGGCCTGGCCATCCTTTGGAATCCTGCTACAGTGATCCTCGATCAAAGCCTCTCCACTCCATGCACCATCACAGCGCACTACAGAGCCATTGGTTCAAACAAGGAAGGAATGATATCAAATGTCTATGGTTCGCAGATCAACCAAGACAAATACCTATTTCTTCATAGCCTAGCTTATTTAGGCTCCTTAGGGGAGGGAAAGCGATGGATAATAGGAGGCGACTTCAACATGATTCTCACACTGGAGGAAAAGCGAGGGGGAAGAGATTTCCTGGAGCATGATAGTTCTAAATTCCGGGAATTCATAGAGAACCTCAGAGTGGTAGACATTGAGAATAGAAATGGAACCTACACCTGGACCGACAAAAGATCAGGAAACCACCAAATCTCTTGCAAGCTTGGTCGCTTCCTCATCTCAGAAACTCTCTTCTTGGAAGGCAGCGTAGTAGAATCCAACATCCTCTCGAGGGAAGGTTCGGAACACTGATCGGTTCATCTTTGGGTTAACATTATTTCCACACCCAAGCTTAAACCCTTTAGATTTGAAATTTTTTGTCTCTCCCATCCATATTTCTAGGAGTTGGGCTGTCAATGGTGGAGCACTACAGGAACACATATGGGAACCAAAATGTAGTGCTTGCAACAAAAACTCAAACACTTCAAACAACATGTACACAAATGCAAAGAGGTCTTTGGGAACATTTTTCAGGAGAGGAAATTACTGGAACAAAAACATGAGAACCTCCAAGAACAATTCATTCAAGCAGGATACACAATCACCTAGCAGCAGGAGGAAAATTAACTCAAAATGAAACTAGAATAAAGGCACAAGCAAGAAGAGATCATGTGGAGACAAAAATCTAGGGTTCAATGGCTCGGCGAAGGAGAAAAGAACACCAAATTCTTCCATCATTCTATGATCCACAGACGCATTATCAATCATCAGGAAGATTCAGAAGGAAACACCCTGTTAAATCATCGGGAAATAACACATGAGCTAATAGATTTCTACAAGGAGATCCTCTCTGAACCCCAACTGGATTGCACCTCAACAATAGAGCGGGTGGTCCAAAACATCCCAACTATAATCACCTAGGAACAGAATGAGTCCTTCATGACACCAATAACACAAGCAGAAGTGGATCAGACTATTCAAGAGTTACCTACAAGAAAGGATCCAGGTCCAGATGGTTTCACAACAGACTTCTTCCACTCCTATTGGCCAATGTTAAGGGATAAAGTGTGGCATCTAGTGGAGGAACCATGCAGCTATGGAAAAGTCCTTCCAGCACTAAATTCCACTTTCCTCACCCTAATACCCAAAGAATAAAGAGTCACAAACCCGAGGAACTTTAGATCAATATCTCTTTGCAACGTGATCTACAAAATCATTTCCAAGGTCATAGATCTAATACTCAAGCCTATTCTACCCTTCATCATCTGCAAGAAGAAATCATGATATGTCGAAGGAAGGAAAATAATGGACAGTGTCATTCTTGTCCATGGAATCATTCACTCTCTCAAAAGCACCCACACTTTAGGTATGCTTCTAAAACTTGGCCTTTCAAAATCTTTTGATAAATTAAGCTGGCAATATATGAAAGCACTTCTATCATCTTTCGATTTCGACAGGGATTGGGTCTCCTAGATAATGAACCTCATATCCTCGACCTTCTTCTCAATCCTCATTAATGGTGTCCCCTCTCAACCCTTCTCTCCCTCAAGAGGGATAAGGAAAGGATACCCTCTTCCCCCTTTTATTTTTGTCATAATGTATGAAGGACTAGGACGCTATATCAAGACCTCAATTCAAAATGATTCCCTCTAAGGCTTCCCCCTTCACGGATTAGAACCGACAGCCTCCCATAGCCAATTTTTTGATGACATGATATTAATGAATACCCCCACCACACAAGAAGCAATAAAACTAAGCTCCATCCTCTCTGATTTCAGCGAAACCTCTGGCACCACCTTTAAGCTGACCAAATCGCAGCTCTTCTTTTTCAATACTCCTTTGGAAATCCAACATCACCTTTCTCAAATTATGACTACCCTTATCTTCACTCTTCCCTCTCGCTACCCGGGACTCCTTCTCTCTGACTCAGAAGCCAGAAACATCTCCTGGGACTCCCTCCTACTCTCCATCATCAATTGCCTCAGCAACTCGACCTTTCGTTCCCTCAACCTTCCATCCAAAATTCTTCTCTTAAATTCAGTCCTCCAGGCCATACCAGCTTACCTCTTCTCAACCCTGGCTGCCCCCAATTAGTTATAAAGAAAATCAGTAATGTGCAAAGAAAATTTCTTTGGCATGAACACAACCCGAACAAAAAATGGGCCTTAGTCAATTGGGACAAATTCTGCAAGCCTAGATCTTCAGGTAGTCTAGGCCTCCCAGACCCTGGTAAATTAAATAGCATCATGGGAGAAATAATTTGGTGGAGATGGCTAAAAAATCCAACATATATTTGGGAAAAACTATGGAAATGAAAATTTGCCCCAAATATGCACCAAAGACAACTTATAAGAATGCAGGGGAAAATTTAAGGCTCCAACATCTCTAATGCGACTTGGAAAAATCGACCACTCATATAGGAACATGTTTTCTAGGAAGTCCCCAATGGTCATAGTTCCCTATTTTGGATGGATTCCTAGCAGCAAATGCCACCCCTTCGATCGGAATAAAATCTACAATCCTACAAAAATCACATTCAAGATCTTGCCACTCTCAAAGTGGCAGATCTGTGGACAGAAACCCCCAACGACTTTCCCTAGAAAAGATGGAAATCAACTCATGAGGAAATTCAAGTCACAATGAACTGTGACCTGCAACAATTGAAACAAGAAAAAACGCAAAGGCGAATCAAGAAAATCAAAGACCCAGACATTCTCACATGGGGATACACACCTCATGGAAACTTCACTCTCAAGGAGGGCTACACCCTACAGAATAATTTCCATAACCATCAAAAAGAGAACATCTGGACAACAATATGGAAATCAAAACTCTGGACCAAAATCTCTACTTTCCTCTGGCTTATAATACATAACAAGATATTAACATGGGACAATCCCTAGAGACGAGGTTTCATTGGCCCCTCGATATACCATATCTGTCATCTCTAGGTAGAAACCATGGAGCACCTCCTAAATAATTGTCTACTCAGTGAGAAAATATGGAAGCAAGACACGTATCTCATGAGAAGAACCAATCGAGTTAAAAATAACATCATTAGAACCATTAGGGAGTGGGGCTCCAGTCCCTTCAAAAGTCCTATCTTGAACAGAGCCTGGAAAGTCTTACTAGACTTCATAGTGTGGAAAATATGGAAAAAGAGGAACAGAAGAATCTTTCACTCTCAGTCATCTCCTCCTACCCTCCTATGGAATACAATCCTCTTGCATCTCCAAGAAACTCTCCAGCTACATTCATGGTTCAAGGAAGACTTCCGCACTGACCTAGGTGATCTCTCGATCCTCAAATACCAAGGCTTCTCGTTTTCCCACTCCACCCTTCCTCAGCAACCCCCTCTATTTTAAAAAGCCCTTAGTCCCTCCAAGTGGTCCCCCCCCCCCCTGCTATGCTTCCACAATACAATTTTGATGGTGCATCAAAAGGAAATCTAGTACACTCAGGGTATGGAGAAGTCATAAGAAACAGATTGGGCCAAATTCAAATCCTAACTACAGGAAATCTTGGATACAACACCAACAATTTAGCAGAAATATGGGGTCTTATCAAAGGGGTGAAAATGGCTCTAGATCAAAACCTAACCCGTCTGATTATTAAAGGAGACTCCAAAATCATAATAGACTTGGAAACAAAAATACTGAATGGAAGAGATCTAGGAAAACTCACTCCCAGCTGGCACCTCCTTGGCCCTCTTCACAGCTTCCATGCTCTTCTCATGCCTTCTCTAACTCTAACCCCCCTACATATTAGGCAAAGTGCAAAAAAAGTTACGGACCGAATGGCCAATGCAGCAGTAGACTCAATGCAGTAGATCAATCTCCAAGATCCCATTCAGTCCTAAAGATCACCCCTTTGGCTGCAGTGTGAGGAGCTTGCCCAGCTAGACAACCCCAATCTAAATGAGGTGACACCTTTGTCTACCTAGAATACCTTCCAAATTAGAAATGATCTAAATCTCAAGGGAGAGGACTACCATAAGCATCAACACAGAAGATGAACAGTTAATAGAAGACTTCAGGACCTGGGCAATCGGGAGTCGCAAGGTCGGAGGATGTTGTTTCCCAAAGTCAAAAATTTGTGAAATGTGAAATTGTGATAAGCAAGAATAGATCAGGATTGTTGGTACCTGTTGGGCCCGAGATATGATCAATTTTTGAAATTTATTAGACACTTTTTGTCGAATGTACATATGTGTTTTTCACGATTTGAAGGAGCTTTTTGAAGAATTTTATGCTAAAAGGGTATGATCGATAATAGGTACGTATGAGTCATTTTTAATGATTATATTGTGTATAATTCATCATGTTTTTATGCTTTCAAAGATCCGATTCATGTTTTTGGTTTTACAGGATGAAAATTCACCACGTTTATGCTTTCGACACTCCTTCCAACACTTGTTTCGGTACCCAATCTGACACTGCATCCAGCACTCTGTCTTGCAAAAAAACAGAGGGTGGCTTAGTGGTTATGGTATTGGCGTCCAGTGATGAGAGAATCGGGAATGTGGGTTTTGTTCATGCTTGACCCCTCTAACTATTGAACTTCTGACAACTCAGTTTTAATTGTTCAAGAGGGCGATTATTGGCTCACTATGTTTTAGCAGTTAGGGCATCATTTAATGAAAATTGTCGAATTTAGAAGTGGTCCGACCCTCCTATGGTCGACCACTTGGTATTTAAACATTATAAATACCACCGAGGTGGTCAGATAATTGTTAAGCAATAGAAGCATCAATGTGACAGATAAAATACAATTTTACTCTGTTTTGTTATTTGACATTGCCAGATTATATAAGAACTGTGTTTTTAAGTTTTCATGGTGAATTCAAATTGCTGAGTTCGTGGTGTGCTTTTAGAAAGTGATCACGACTTGCTGGGGGGGGCACCAGCAATCTGGTAACTGTTCTTTAGTTTATTTATGCATTTTATAGTTTAGTTGTTCTCTTTATTTCCTATAGATGTAATTTTATTGTGCTAATTAGTTTGTTGTTATAGTTTAATTGCTTTGATTCTCTTTTGCAGGTTAGTATGACAGATTGTGTTAGAATTCATTGATCTTGTAGTTAGGAATGGATTTGTAAATCCCTATACTAACCCCATGTACAATTAGATATTAGATTATGTCTTTATTTATGATTTTAGAATCAAGTTTAAAACAAAGTTTTAAATAGAATAGAACAGAGTTTTAATTTGGGTTTTCTTTGACAAGGATTTGATGGATGGATAGAGTTAATTTTAGTTCTTAATGATAGATTTCTTATTTCAGTTTTATATAGATATTGCTTACTTAGTTGTTGGATAATACATTTGGTAGTTTACTTTTTAATGTCATTTTCTTATTACAGATTGAATTGTTAGAATAAATATAGCATGGTTTCATTTATGTAATTTCTTTCCTAGAGTTAAATTGCAATTGTATTTCTTAGTTAATAGTTGAGTTTAAGTATGAATTTTTATTACATAGTATATAATTACAATGATGATCTCGTTATATTGTTGATGGTTAATAAATGAATATACAAGGTAATTGATGATTGCTTTTGTCATGGCTAAATTCTCATTGGATTGTTTAATCCATACCTTTCACTTTGCTATTGAGATTAGCATTGAGCTTATATCACTTGAATTATCCTTTGTTGTGAAGTGCCATCGAGATATCATACAACACCAGAGACATTCACACAACCACCAACATTATATTTGAATTGTCATAGGTTAAACGAATAGTTTCCTGTTTTCATATATCAGAAAATAATAGTTTCATGTTTTCATAGATCAAAAAAGATAGTTTCTTGCTTTTGTAGATTAGAAGAGATAGTTTCTTTCTTTCATAGTTTAGAAGACAGTTTTATTGATGTTGTAGGATAGATAGTATTTTTCTTTGATAATTTAGAGAACAATTTTCTTATCATAGATTAAAGGTTAGTTGTTAGTTCTTCTTCCTTTCAATTAAATAGATTTCCTGTCATGAATTAGAAATAGTTTTGAATTAAGAATATAGTCCACTTGCCTCTTAGTCTAGATAGTTGTTCAATGAGAAGTTTTAATTTGATTACTTGCAGTAGAAGTTATCTTAGAGTAGTTAGTTGTCTATTTGGTTTAATAGGTTAGCTACTTGTTTTGCTTACTTGTCTATTTTATTTAATGGGTTAGTTAGTTGTCTTTGCTTACTTGTTTTCTTGCTTTAGTAGAATAGTTGCTTGCTTGTTTATTTACTCTTTTTATAGGGTAGTTTCTCATTGAATGTAGGTTGGCAAGTTAAAATAGTTTTCCTTGGTTATTTGTTTATTGTTATGCTTAAATAGTTGCTAATTGCTTATTGTTGAACTAGTTTGCTTTACATAGGGGTTTTACTTGTCTTCTTAGAACTATCCATCGATCCTTGGCCCAAAAGTACTTAGGTTACATAGTTTCAAGTTGCTTAGTAGGTTTTTCTCATTAGATAGCTTTGCTTGAGTAGATTAGCCTTAAATAGCCACTTCCTTAGTTAGACTATACTACTACCAACCCTTCTACCTTTGGCATATATTTTGCTACAACTCTAAGTTTACTTACCCTGGGTTGAAAATTTTATTGAGGCTTTTTAGTGTGTTTTTAGTGCATATACAACACCCATCAGTACCAGAATCGATCAAGACCTTTGATCTGGTACCATGGATATGACACGAGAAAATTTCGAGATTTCGGCTATCAGGAATCCAAATCTTGAAGGAAGTTATTTCCAAAAGTCGTGAAATCGCAAAATGAGAAATCATGATAAGCGTGATCAGATCAGGACCATTGGAAACAGAACAAATTTGGACCATCGATCCTGTCTCATGGATATGATGTGAGGAAATTTTGGGATTTCGGATATTGGGAGTCCAAATCTTGAAGGAATCTTCTCCCCAAAGTCGCAAAATGCGAAATTGTGATAAGCGCAATTAGATCAGGACCATTGGAACCAAAACAAATCTGGATAGTCAGTCTGGTCCCATGGATATGATGCAAGGAAATTTCGGTATTTCGGCTAGAGAGAGTCCAAATATTAAAGGCAACCATTCCCCAAAGTCGCGAGATTGTGAAATGCGAAATCGTGATAATCGAGATCAATCAGGACCGTTGGCACTAGAATAGATCTGAATCATCGATCTGGTCCCATGGAAATGACGCGAGGGAATTACGGGATTTCATCTATTGGGATTTTGTAGCATGAAGGAAGCTATCTTTCCAAGCCATGAAGTCGCGAAACGTGAAATCGCAAAAAGTGAGAGAAAACCTAGACTGTTGATTCCAAGGGAATCTGGATCGTTGATATGGCCCTAATGGATTCGCTGATAGACCTTTGGTGTAAGAATATAGGCTGCAGATATTCTTTATAAACCTTTAGATGAAATTAATATAAGGCTCCATTTTTTATTCACAAAAAAAAACAAATCATTTAATCACAATATCATAGAATAACGCTTACAATCTATACATAAAGAAAGAAGAAATTATTATTGAGGTAGTTGCACAGAAAAAGAGGCATTCACTAATGATCAACCTTGATTTTCATAACAATACATAACCTCATAGAACAAACAAAGCTCGTGATTGAATGCTTACAACAACTTATTTTCAAAAACAACTCAAGTATTTTGCATGCATTACTGAGTTAGACAATCTATATCTAAACACTAACTCACAGAAAAGAAAAATGCAAATAGATTGCATCATGTTAGTGGATTGACAACACTGCATAATCATGCATCAATTACCAACATACCCCCCTTTGATTCTAAGAGGTCTCACAATCTAATATTGAAGTTTCAAAAAATGGACTTTAGCAACTGCCTTAGTGAAAATGTTTGCAATTTGCACCAAATCACGAATGAAATGATACTTTAAATAAAAATGTTGTGTCATGTTATGATGGAATAGATTCTTTCCCAATTTTATGTCACTAGTGTTATCAAAAAATATCAATGGAGGATGAACTTGTTTCTCTCCAATTTCTTCTAGAACTTTTCTAAGCCATAATGCCTGTATACCTACTCAGTTGAATGCAAATTACTATGCTTCTACAGATGTAGAATTTCAGTCATCCAAACTACCTCCCCAATCAAAATCACTAAATCCAACAAGATTAAACATTTTATATGTGTAGTAATGAATACCAAAATCTAGAGTTCCTTTCACATACCTCAAAATCCTCTTCATTGCCTTCATATGTATTTCATATGACTCTGTCATATATCTTGAAACAAGAGAAACTGAAAAAGAAATATCAAGTCATGTGTGGTTTAGAAACATCAAACTTCCAACAATACTTTTGTATGTTTCCTCATCAACGATTTCAGCACCATCATCTCTACACAACACAATTCCATGGGCAGTTGGAGTGGAGGTTGGTTTACAATCTACCATATCAAATTTCTTCAACATATCTTTTTCATACTTTGTTTGAAAAATAAAAATTTCATCCTCATTTTGATAAATCTCCATACCCATAAAATATTGCATGAGACCAAAATCTTTCATCTCAAATTCATTCATCATAGAAATTATGAATTCATCCTTCATATATGGGTAGTAGTTCTAAGATTCTTAGAAGTACTACCCATATATAATAATTCATCAACATGTAGACTTACAATAAGAATATCATTACCTTCTTGTTTGCAGTAAAGTGTAGGTTCACTTTTACTTCTATTGAAGCCACTCTCCTCAAAATATCCATCAATCCTAGCATACCATGTTCTTTGTGATTTCTTGAGGCCATACAAATCCTTATTTAACTTTTAGACTTGAATTTATTTTTTCCTTGCACTTCAAAACCTTCTGGTTATTCCACAAACACTTCTTCTTCTAAGTACCCATTCAAAAATACACTTTTCACATCCATGTGATGAATGCTCTATTTATTTTGAGCTTCTAATGAAATCATCATTCTAACAGTCTCTTGTCTTGCTAATTATGAAAATGTCTCTTCATAATCAATTCCATACTTCTGTGTGAATCCTTTAGGAACTAATCTTTCCTTGTGTCTTTCAACACTCCCAACACTATTGTACTTAGTATTGTAGACCCATTTAATACCAATCTTTTTCTTTTCATGTGGGCATTCTGTAAGATCACAAGTATCATTCTCGTGAATAAAATATATCTCTTATTGCATTTCTTACACCGAAACCTCATTAGTGCATGCATCTTCAAAAGATGATGTTTCAAAATCATCCTTGGAAAGTAAAGAAAAATTTATTGTCTCACCTATTTGATTTTCTTCATGTTCTAGAATTTTACTCCTTTGATAAATGTCACTTAATATTCTTACCTTCCTTTTAGAACTTGAATTTGATGCTGGGATTGCACTTGGAACAAAATAATTAGATGATGGGATACTTGGTGGATTTGTAGCACTTGGAACTGAAATATTAGTGGTCTTCTCAATATCAATATCATCATTAATATCCCTATCCAAAATGGATTTAGACATATCATCATTGCATTTTTGATGACGATAAACTCCCCCTTCATAAAACATCACATCTATTGACACAAAAATGTTATTATTGAGGGGATTATAGAACCTATAAACCTTACTTTGTTTACTATATCCAACAAAAATGCATGACCCACTTTTTGGATCTAACTTTTGTCTCTTTTGATCAAATACATGGATATAGAATACACAACCAAAGCATATGAAATGATTAACAATAGGTTTTTTTCATACCAGGCTTCATATGGAGTCATCATATCAAGTCCACTTGTGGGACATCCATTGCGAATATATACAGTTGAGTTGCATCACCCCAAAAAAGAATTGCTTAATCCCTTGGTTTGTAACATACTTCTTGCCATTTCCACCACTGTACAATTTTTCCTCTCCGCTACTCCATTTTGTTGAGGTGTGTAAGTAGTAGTGATTGGTCTTTTGATGTCATTCATATCACAATAATTCTGAAAAAAAATTGAACAAAATTCTCCTCCACGATCAGTCCTTAAGCTCTTGATTTAGCAACCTCTTTCATTTTCCACAATGGATTTAAACATCTTGAATGTATCTAAGGCTTCATCCTTGGTCTTCAAAAGATAAAACCAACTTTTTTGTGAGTAATCATTAATAAAAGTAATAAAATATGATGTCTTACCCAAATAAAAATTCAAATATCCATACCTGAGATGCCACAACCAACTTTTTTCCTCATATGCCATATTGGGAAGATGGTTGTTATGTTCTCCAAACATCAATGGGAACATCCTATTATTTGAAATAGGCACAACTATAACCACACTATTTCCTCTATTCTTATCATAAATTGTACATTGTTGATTTTCAAACACCACCTTATAATTTTTCTCACACAATTGGCCAAATCTCAATAAATTCTTCTTTAATTGTGGAGTGTAATAAATGTCTTTAACACTTTTCATACCTTCTTTAGTATGGAATTCCATAGCTCCTTTTGAAGAAACCTCCAATTCTTTTTCATCACCCAGCTTGATCTTGGATTTGAAACTCTCATCCATTGTATAAAAGAGCTATTTATGTCATGACATGTGATTAGAACACCCTAAATTTAAATACCAAAAATCTTTAGTACCATTTTCAGATTTGTCAAAAGACAAAAACATTTTTTTTTGGAGAGGCCTCATCACCCTCTTGAGAATAATTAACACCTATTTTATTATTACCTTATTTTAATCTACAATCCGTTTCAAAGAGACCATACCATTTACAATAATAACACTTGATATTTCTTTTATCAAATCTGCCTCTACGTCTTGAACCACATGTTCCTCTTCGATAATTATGATTTTAACCTTTACCTTCGCTTTGGTTTCTATTGATGCTAGTGTTGGCATCTTCATTCTTTGTAATTTGCAATTTTGAGGAAAAATCTTTCTCTCCACTTTTTCCAAATGAATGTCAATCTTTCTTCATGAGACATAAAAAATCCAACTAGGTGATCAAACTAAAGGGTAGAAAAATCCTTACTTCAATGACTATGGAACAATGTTTCCACCTTAGTGTTAGAGACCTCAAGACGTTTTTAATCACAACCTATTTGTCCATAATTTCTCCAAGACTAGTCATATTATTGACTACATCTTCTGCTCTCACGCAATAATCACTTACATTTTTAGCTTCTCGCATCTTCAAATTCTCAAATTCCTTTGTTTCATAATTTCATCATCCTCCTTCTTCCCCCAATTTTCCCCAAAAATAAAATACCCCCTTTCCAAGTCCTCTCCCTCTTCTTTATCCTCCTCTATCAATTCCCCAATAGCCTTCTCTCCCCATTAATTACTTCACCTACCTTTTAATAATAAAATAATAAGAGGACTCATTTGATTTAATTTAATAATTAATTAAATTTAAACTAAACTATGATAAACAATTAATCAAATTGTGTTGTTACATACACTCACCCTTCAAGAAAATTTGTCCCAAACTTAGATTAATTTACAAAATAGGGGTAATGACACATGATTCATACATCTTCATCAAGTAAACAACATCGTCAATTTAAACTCTTATACAGACTAGCTTACATGTGTAAGGCATGCATGTGTATCTAGCACATGAAAGACTCACACATGCACTAATGACAATAATTATCACTCCTAAAGTAATTCTTGCATGCATTCAATCCAATGAACAAGACCATTCATTTCATAAAATATAGTAGACCAATTAAATGTTTCCAAAATCCCTCAATTATAATAATTTATCATAGGCAACATTCACTTAGATAATTGTACTTTAGTTAAGAAAATATAAACAGACATATATACATATATAAGGCAAAACATACATATATACATATATATTTTTTTTAAACAAGGAAATCAAGAAATTCTAACATAAGGAGAAATCCCCACACACTCTCAACTACTTCAACTCATCCTTCTTCCCTAACCTACTTCCATATTCTATCCCTATCCTTCCCCTATTGGAATATCTTGGAGCGTCAACTATATTGACCTAACTAAATATAGAACCCGTAAGAAGAAGTGTCAACTCTCTTGACCAAGCTTACCCAACATGCATCTCATAGTCATAATCACAAGTCTAGGGGAGCGTGAGCTAACACTGTCCTCCCATGACTCTAGGTTTCATGGGATACACGATGGGAAATCCATCTACCCCTCCTAGTAGAACTAGGTTCAACACCCTACCATGGACCATACAGTGGCACTGTGTTGTCGGGATGTTTTTCATCGTATACTCAATTTTAGGTAGTCTCGCCACCTAAAAAAATTGCACTTGTCCACATATCATAGCAATGCATTTGAACAAACATAATTTCACATACAAATATTCATACCATATTGTTTCTTGGTAAATGTTCACGACATCAACCTTTTATCATCATTATCCTTTGGCTATTTCATAGCTCATTGACTTGCAGATTAGTCTATAGCACAAAATCATACATATGTATGCACTACTATCATGTAAATGCATTTAATCATAATATTAATCTGGTATCCATGTACCAACAACTTTAAAAATCAACATTTTCAAGTTAGAAATAGATTGTATAATATCCACCATAATTCAAATAACGTTAAGCATTCATAGAATTGACATTCACATAGATTCATATGTCTTAAAATTCAAGTGTATTATTAATAGTGTTCCATGGATATTAAACAATGAAGATATGACTAGGCCATAAGTAATTATAGTTTTCCAAGTCAAAACGAGCATTGCATACACCTATCCTTTGGGAAACATAGTCCTAAGGTTGTGGTCAAAAGTCTGGGATGATCTCGACGTATCATATCTGCATCCTCCTAGGTAGTTGATCAAGTTCTATACTAGTCCTACTATACCTTCACTTGTTTAGATATAAGTTGAGGCTATTAATACATTAATTGGCTACCCCTATTTAGCAGACGTGCATCATGTCCAAACTGACATCTTATTACCACTTGTTGCATAGTGCAATGTTTTGGCCCCTTGTGGGTTCCCTCCTTGGCACTCCATGTTTGAGTACTACTTTGGTGACTCAAACTTGACACTTGTGATTTAGTTAATGTTAATACACACACCTCTTACCAAGTTATTCATCCCAAGCTCCATATAGGATTCCCATATTTAAAGTATAGCTTGTTGGTTGACTACCAATAAAAAATTAGCTTATTATTATGGTGTGTTTTTTTTTTGTTATGTGATTCTAATAATGAGATTTATATAAATTTCATTAAGACGTGCATATAATCCCACCTGGGATATATTGATAATTATAACCCATTTACTACTACCTTGATTATCACTCCATCTCGATTCATACCACACACATGTCATCGCAAAACTTTTCCATGCCTAGGAATGTTGACTAAGATATTGTCATGTGCTCATTACATGGGGAAGACATTTTAAGGTTTCTTTGGTTGCCAATATTAATCAATTATCTTCTTGTTAGGTGATAAAGATTAGATCTTGACAAGGTAAATGTCAATTATATGATTCTCTTATCATAGTCGAGATACATATGCTTTCTACTTACAAGAATAATTTGACCATGCTTTAGTGAGCTCCCACGAGTAAAGGATAAGTTTTCCATTAGGGTCCATTCCATGCTCTACAATTACTTGACTTAATGAATTCTCTTCTCACACTTTATTTTCATATGTCTCAACTTTATATCCTTTATACCTACATCATACTTACCGACTCTCTCCTCTATCTCTTTCTGGTTGCATCACTAGCACTTTTCAAGTTCCTTCTGCTTACTATGAAAGAATTTAAGTAGTGGGATAAAGATTCCCATTGTTTATCATTCATGTTGTGAATTGGTTTCCATTAAGTAATAAGTAAATTCCCCTTTTTAGTTAACATTATAAATGTTATGCTAAGTATGCATTTTATTTATTTATTTTTACAATTTTGATTTATCTAGAGGGTTATGTTAATACAAGGTGGGCGATAGGTAGTAGTTTATTTAGTATCTTCACTTCCATATTTCCTTAGTAATACACTCAATTTACCACTCATGTGCCACACTTTAATATGCACAATCAACTATAACTATTTTGTTACTTTCATATATTACTACATAATACTGTTAGTTCATGTGTTTCTAATCCACCTTGAAATCAATTCTAACTCCATCCTTAATGCTTGCCTATTACTTTACTGTCAACTTTTATATCATCACCATTTTAATCTATATAATTCCATTTGTATTCATTTATTTATTATAACCCTTAACTATACAATGAATTGCATGTATATCATCATATTTG
>ML777626.1:468137-515929 GCA_009831015.1 Picea engelmannii | reverse complement strand
TATATATATATATATATATATATATATATATATATATATATATATATATATGTATATATGTATGTATATCCCTTATTACTCATGTACTTTACTTTGCATTATGTTTATATAACCTAATTGTACATGGCGTCTATTATTGTGTGCATTTCACCCACATACTTCCAAAATTTAATTCTAATACATTGTAAAAACTGCCCTTGTATGTCACTACTACCCTCAACTCATCATTTTACCACATCGTATATATTTTTGCTCAAAATTAACTATTCTATACTACTTAATCATTGTGTAGTTCCACAATAATATCTTCTCTCATGATGCAGGAGCATCGCCAACTCAGAAGGCGAGCCAGCACATCAAGCAGAGATCAACTGGGAAAACAAACCCAAAATTTTAAAAGTGCTTTGGGATTGTACCGCAAGTCTTAAATGATCCTTTATGAAAGAGAGCCTTTTGTATATTGTATCATACCTCGAGCCATATGCTCTTGTCTGAAATAGATAGGAGGCAATTAATAGATTTAATGCAGGTAGATAGGATTTTATTTCCAGATTAGACAGTTTTAGAGTCCGAGAGGGAAAACGGATATAGACACCCTCATTGTATCATTGTAACATTATTCAGAAGCATTCATAAGAGAAGAGAAAGCAGAGAAAATTGTGAAGAACACCCATGTACAGACTTTTGAATTAATAGAAGAAAGTTCTGGTTCAAATTCACGGCTGGTGTTGTTTTTCTGTGTATGTGGTTTATGTGCTCATGAATGTTTGTTTTCTGGTTATGCATTTGCTTTGTATATGCTGTGCATGTGATGTCAAGGTTCAAACTGAAGTCTGAAGGAGAGAGAGAATAAGTTTCAATTGTTTCTCTATCTGAGCCAGGAGATTCCTGCAAGGTGTGCAGTTGAATTCATCCGCAAGGAGTGCGTTGATGAAGCTTCGATAGTTTAACACTTGTTCTCATTCACCCAGAAGTTGAATTGGTTTGTTGAAGCCATGCAAAGTCTCAGTAGTTAATCTGAGTAAAGGAAGATCAAAGACTGTTGCTGCAGGAAGTGCGCAGAGTCTGAGATATTCAACACTTGGTGAATTCTTGAATATTGAGCGCAAGGAGTGCGCGCAAGTCCCTCTGAAGGAGTCATAGTAAAAAAGATCAGGAGGTATAACACCTTCATGGTATTGTTGAAAGATAGCCCAGGAATTTTGGGTCGATAGAAGTTGGAGCAGGAGAGGCAAGTACTAGTGATCGAGGAGAAGTTCTGAGAAGGTAGCTTTAGTCTTCTGAAGAAATCCTCGAGTAGGAGGAATCGACGGTCAGGATTCGCAGACGGAAGCTGCGAAGTCTCGTCGACCGTTAGATATCAAGGGAGTTGCACCGGGTTTAATCTTGAAGGAACATAGGAAGACCCCAGAGATTCGGAGTTCGGGATATCAGGGTTTTCGTGGTCGTGGAACTCTTGTGGACGGGAATCACGATTAGCGAATTCCTGAGAGTATCAGGGTCGTTGATCACAACAAATATACATGGCATGAGATCGCAAGGAGTCGGGATTCAGAATTTCTGGGTTCTCGCATACAACGAAATCACAGCAGGAAAATCTGCGATTTCACGAAACGCAACAGGTCCCACAGCCATATCATTTCGGTGAAAGATAGGTGTCATGAGGTTAGCCTTGTAGGGAGAAGGTGACATGTGGCATAGGCATATCGTGAGCTCAGAGGCCCACGAGTTGGAGCCGCAAATATTTACGTCAAAGTTTGCGAGGTCGCGAGAGGCGATATCTCGACAACCATCGATTAGAGCATGGGCCACAGAGTGCAATAAAGAAGGACAGGTGGCATCGGAAGTTGGGGATCAGAGATTCCAAAGGCGTGAGTTCCACGCATTTCAATTTCGCGAAGCCTGAATTTTTGATAGGGAACGGACCGTGGTCTCGTGGACTGGCAGGTCACGCGGGAAAGGAGTAGCCAGAGGGGCTAAGGCTGTAGCAAGAGTGCCTCCGTAGATCGGGAAGCGGGGATTCACGAGGTGAATAAACCGTGATCTCGTATGTACCAAAGATCTCGACGGAACAATCCTTGACAATAGGAAAGGAGCGCGAGCGAATATTCATCGGGTTTCGGGGATTTTAAGACCCGAGTGTAGGACTCGCAATCTCGCGAGGTCCGATTCTCCAATAGGCAAAAGGAGATCGTCAGGAGAGCATTCTGTGGGTGTGGAAAAGTCCCGATAAGGGATTTGAGGAGCACTTTATCTCCTTGGGCCAGTGAAGAGCGAGTCTCTGCTTGTATACTTTAGACAGAGGAAGAAAAGAGAGAATTCACCATGCCGCCCAGAAGGGAAAGACAGTCACCGGACCCAGAAGATAGGCAGGTGAAAAGAAGAGGGAGGCCGGCAGGAAATACAGATATGGAAAGGAAGATACGTGATCTCAGAGCGAGATTAGAAGATATGGAAGCAGCGCAGAGACGCACAGCAAATGCTGGAGACTTAAGTGACTCCGAAGGCGAAGCTGAAGCTGAACCACAAGGAGAAGTTGCAGCCGAAGATGCAGCCAATGAGAGATTGATTAAAGCTATCGCCCGGATGAGTTCAAAGAAAAAAATGGACATCCCAACTTATGAGGGAAGTCTATATGCAGAAGAGTTGTTGGACTGGATTCAAGATCTTGACACCTACTTCGATTATGAGGATATCGAAGAGAATAAAAAGGTTAGGCATGCTGTCACGAAATTGAAAGGACATGCAACATTATGGTGGGACGAGCTTCAAGCAGATAGACGTTCCAAAGGCAAGCAAAAGATCAAAAGCTGGGATCGAATGATTGCGAAGATGAAGGCAAAGTTCATCCCAAGGGATTATCAAATCACTTTGTTTAGGAGAATGCAGAACCTAAGACAGAAGTTGATGACGGTAAAGGAGTATACCAAGGAATTTTACAAGCTCAATATCAGAGCAGGTCATCGGGAGAGCGATGATGAAAAAGTTGCCAGGTATATGAATGGCTTAAGATATGATATCCAGGATGAAATGAGTATGACAACCATCAGAACAGTTGAGGATGTGTATCAGATGGCGTTGAAGGATGAGGAAAATCTAAGCCGTAAGCCATCACAGCGAAGCTGAGGCAAGATCCAGCCAAGGGGGAAGTCAGTTGCCCAAGATAAGTTCCAGAAAACTAAGGACGACTGGAAGAAGCCTCAGACTAGAATAGAAAGAGGTGGAAGTTCACAACGAGGCCAGCACACTGAACAGCGAAGGAAATAGGCAGAACCGAGAGGAGGATACGCTGATGTTAATACTTTTCCTCGTACCCGAGGTAGAGGAAGAGGCAGAGGAGGAATCATCACATGCTACACATGTGGGAAGAATGGACACAAAGCAGTTGACTGTCCAGATAGAAAAAAAGATGGAGGAGAAGCTCACATCGCTGAGGCACAGAGGCAAGCTGCTGAAGAAGAAGACGCAGAAGACAGAAGGTCATTAATGATGCGTAAGGTTCTCTTAACACCCGAGAAGGAGGTGGAAGACACAGCTCAGAGAAGCAGACTGTTCAGAACCGCATGCAAGACCAAAGATAGGAAGTGTAAGGTTATTATGGACAGTGGAAGCACCGACAATCTTGTTTCAACCGAGATGGTGGAGAAACTAGAGCTGGAGACAACTAATCACCCGAGTCCATATAAAGTCTCATGGCTACATAAGGGACATCAGGTGAGTGTCACTAAACAGTGCTTAGTGGACATCAAGATAGGAGGGTATAATGATAAAATACTCTGTGATGTTATTCCTATGGATGTATGTCATTTATTGCTAGGCAGACCATGGCAATATGACAGAAACGTAGTTCATGATGGGAAGATGAATACGTATGCGTTAGATAAGAATGGGAGAACACACATGTTACTTTCGATAAAAGATACGGAGGTGAAACCGGAAGTGAACAGCAGGGTACTTCTCATGAGTGGGAAGGAAATTCTGGCAGAAGTAAAGAAGAAGGAAGATCCACAATTCTTTATGGTCAGAAAACCGAAAGTTGTTTTGACCAGCACAAGAGTGGACGATTTGTCGGAAGAAATTCAGGAACTGCTGGAAGAGTTCGCTGATATAGTGGTGGACGAATTACCTCATTCGTTACCGCCGATGAGGAGCATGAGCCATCATATAGACCTCATACCAAGAGCCAATTTGCCGAACAAAGCAGCGTACAGATTGACGCTGCAGGAGAATGAAGAAGTTAAAAGGCAGGTATAGGAACTGCTGGATAAAGGACTTATCAGGGAGAGTTTAAGTCCGTGTGCCATTCCAACAGTACTGAGTCCAAAGAAGGATGGAGGTTGGAGAATGTGCACTGATTTCAGAGCCATTAACAAGATAACCATCAGGTACAGGTTTCCATTGCCACGGATGGATGATTTGATGGACTGTTTAAGTGGAGCAAATTTTTTTTCAAAGGTTGATTTGAAAAGCGGATACCATGAGATTCGCATGAGGGAAGGCGATGACTGGAAGACATCCTTCAAAACCAATGAAGGGTTGTACAAATGGCTAGTCATGCCATTTGGGTTGACGAATGCACCAAGTACATTCATGAGGTTGATGAATGAAGTGCTAAAGGAATTCATTGGTAAGTTTGTCATTGTTTATTTAGATGACATATTGATTTTCAGCAAAACAAAAGAAGAACATCTGAAGCATTTAGCTGCAGTAATGAGGAAGCTACAACAAGAGAAGTTGCTGGTCAACGTGAGGAAATATTCATTCATAAAGCTAGAGCTTATCTATCTGGGATTTATCATATCAGCAAATGAATTGAAGATGGATCCAAGTAAAGTGGAGGTAATTAAAAATTGGCCATCACCAAGAAATGTTTTTGAGGTGCGAAGTTTTCATGGTTTGGCTAGTTTCTACCGAAAATTCATCAGGAATTTCAGTGGAATTAGCGCAGCGATGATGGATACAGTGAAGAACAGGCATAAGTCTTTTCACTGGACAGCGGAGGCAGAGAAGAGTTTCAATCTATTGAAGCGGAAGATAACGAAACAACCAGTGTTGGTGTTGCCAGATTTTCAGAATACATTTCAGGTGAAATGTGATGCCAGTGGGTATTCCATAGGAGTGGTCCTGATTCAGGAGGTCAGACCAATTGCATATTTCAGTGAAAAGATTGATAAAGAGAAACGGAAATACTCCACGTATGATGAAGAATTTTATCCTATCATACAGGCATTGAAGAAGTGGAGGCATTACTTGATCCCAAAAGAATTTGTATTGTACAGTGATAATCATGCATTACAGTTTGTGACTCAGCAAGAGAAGTTGAATCAGAAACATGCTAAATGGGTAGAGTATATGCAAAATTTTACATTTGTAATCAAACACATTTTAGGGACTGCTAACAAAGTGGCTGATACTTTGAGCATGAAGTGTTTGTTGCTGCAGGAGTTCCGAGTCAAGACCTTGGGTTTTGAAAATCTTAAAGATATGTATGCAGGAGATGCAGATTTTGCAGAGGCATATGAGGCAACTGAGAATCCAGTTCTCAGAGATAGAAGCCCGTGGATGGATTACATGATCCAAAATGGACTGTTGTTCAGAGGAAATCAGTTATGCATTCCGAATTGCTCCATGAGGGAGAATTTGCTAAAAGAGAAGCACAGTGGTGGATTAGCAGGGCACTTTAGCCATGAAAAAACATTTGCAAAGCTGAGCAAAGAATACTATTCGCCGAGGATGTGAACAGATGTCAAGAAGTTTGTCGACAGATGTAGAATTTGCTAGCATTCAAGGGGCAAGAAACAGAATGCGGGATTCTATCAATCATTACCCATACCTGAGAGGCCATGGGATGAAATCAACATGGATTTCGTATTGGGATTACCTAGGACGCAAAGAGGACATGATTCAATCTTTGTGGTGGTTGACAGGTTTTCCAAAATGGCACATTTTATTCCATGCCAGAAAACCAGCGATGCGACTCATATCACGAATTTGTTCTTCAAAGAGATTGTTAGACTTCATGGTTTACCCAGAAGCATAGTATCGGACAGGGATACGAAATTCATGGGACATTTCTGGAGGACACCCTGGAAGAATATGGAAACTAACTTGATGTTTAGCTCAGCCTATCATCCTTAGACGTATGGGAAAACAGAGGTGGTAAATAGGAGTCTGGGAGACTTACTCAGAAGCCTGGTGACAGAGCACCATAGCAGCTGGGACAATGTGTTGCCACAGGCAGAGTTTGCTTACAACGATTCAGTAAATAGAAGCATAGGCAAAAGTCCATTTGAGATTGTATATGGCAGACAGCCAAGAGGAGTATCTGAGCTGAGGGATTCAGAGAAGATAATGACTAAGAGTGAAAGCGCTGAAGAATTTGCAGAGGCGATGGAAGATCTTCACAGCAGAGTGAAGCAGCGATTGCAGGAATCAAACCAAGGATATAAGCACAGGGCGGATCAGCATCGGAGACAACTTCAATTCGAAGTTGGTGATCTAGTTCTGGCACATTTCAGGAAGGAAAGGTTCTCAAGGGGAACATACAACAAGATGAAGATGAAGAAAATTGGGCCATGCAGAGTCCTGAAGAAATTGGGAGAAAACGCTTATGAGATTGAATTGTCGATTGAGATCGGAATATCTCCGACATTCAATGTCTCAGACTTATATCCATATAAGGCTGAGGAAGCAGGAGTTGGGAGTGATGAACAGCCAGAAATCTAGTGGCAGAAGCAGATGCCGATTGCAGAAAATCCATTAATGGAGCGTATACTAGACAAAAGAGTCAGCAAAAGGACCAGATGAAAGGAATACTTCGAGTATCTGGTGAAATGGAAGAACCATCCAGTGGAAGATGCCAGCTGGGAGACAGAAGCAATGATTCAAAAGCATGGACAGACCATGCAGGAACTCATGGACAGGATCCCATGAAATCTTTCAAGCCGAGGAGTATGATGCAGGAGCATCGCCAACTCAACAAGCGAGCCAGCACATCAAGCGGAGATCAGCTGGGAAAACAAACCCAAAATTTTAAAAGTTCTTTGGGATTGTAGCGCAAGTCTTAAATGATCCTTTATGAAGGAGTTCCTTTTGTATATTGTATCAGACCTCGAGCCATATGCTCTTGTCTGAAATATATAGGAGGCAATTAATAGATTTAATGCAGGTAGATAGGATTTTATTTCCAGATTAGACAGTTTTAGAGTCCGAGAGGGAAAACGGATATAGATACCCTCATTGTATCATTGTAGCATTATTCAGAAGCGTTCAAAAGAGAAGAGCAAGTAGAGAAAATAGTGAAGAACACCCATGTACAGACATTTGAATTAATAGAAGAAAGTTCTGGTTCAAATTCATGGCTGGTGTTGTTTCTCTGTGTATGTGGTTTATGTGCTCATGAATGTTTGTTTTCTGGTTATGCATTTTCTTTGTATATGCTGTGCATGTGATGTCAGGGTTCAAACTGAAGTCTGAAGGAGAGAGAGAATAAGTTTCAATTGTTTCTCTATCTGAGCCAGGAAATTCCTGCAAGGTGTGCAGTTGAATTCATCCGCAAGGAGTGCGTTGATGAAGCTTCGATAGTTTAACACTTGTTCTCATTCACCCATAAGTTGAATTGGGTTGTTGAAGCCGTGCGAAGAGTGCACAGGTGGAAGCAGAAGTCTCATTAGTTAATCTGAGTAAAGGAAGATCAAAGACTGCTGCTACAGGAAGTGCGCAGAGTCTGAGATATTCAACACTTGGTGAATTATTGAATATTGAGCGCAAGGAGTGCGCGCAAGTCCCTCTAAAGGAGTCAGAGTAGAAAAGCTCAGGAGGTATAGCACCTTTGTGGTATTGTTGAAAGATATCCCAGGAATTTTGGGTCGAGAGAAGTTGGAGCAGGAGAGGCAAGTACCAGTGATCGAGGAGAAGTTCTGAGAAGGGAGCTTTAGTCTTCTGAAGAAATCCTCGAGTAGGAGGAATCGACGGTCAGGATTCCCAGACAGAAGCTGCGAAGCCCTGTCGACCGTTAGATCTAAAGGGAGTTGCGCCGAGTTTAATCCTGAAGGAACAGAGGAAGACCCCAGAGGTTCAAAGTTCGGGATATCGGGGTTTCTGTGGTCGTGGAACTCTTGTGGACGGGAATCGCGATTAGCGAATTCCTGAGAGGATCAGGGTCATTGATCATAGCAGAGATACGTGGCACGATATCCCGAGGAGTCGGGATTTGACATTTCGGGGTTCTCGCATACAACGAAATCGCAGCAGGAAAAATCACGATTTTGCGAAACGCGACGGGTCCCACAGCCACATCATTTTGGCGGAAGACAGGTGTCGGGAGGTCAGCGTTGTAGGGAGAAGGTGACAGGTGGCATCGACATATCGTGAGCTTGGAGGTTCACGAGTTGGAGCCGTAAATATTTACGTCAAAGTTTGCGAGGTCGCGAGAGGCGATATCTCGACAACCATCGATTAGAGCGTGGGCCACAGAGCGCAATAAAGAAGGACAGGTGGCATCGGAAGTCGGGGATCAGAGATCCCAAAGGCATGAGTTCCATGTATTTCGATTTCGTGAAGCCCGAATTTTCGATAGGGAACGGGCCATGGTCTCGTGGATTGGCAGGTCACATGGGAAAGGAGTAGCCAGAGGGGCTAAGGCTATAGCGAGAGTGCCTTTGCAGATCGGGAAGCGAGGATTCATGAGGTGAGTAAACTGTGATCTCGTATGTACCGAAGATCCCGACGGAACAATCCCTGACAATAGGAAAGGAGCACGGGCGAATATTCATCAGGTTTTGGGGATTTTAAGACCCGAGTGTAGGACTCGCAATCTCGTGAGGTCCGATTCTCTGATAGGCAAAAGGAGATCGTCAAGAGAGAATTCTGTGGGTGCGTAAAAGTCCCGATAAGGGATTTGAGGAGCACTTTAGCTCCTCAGGCTAGTGAAGAAGAAGGTCCCGGTGGTAGCAGGCGTGCCCGGGTGATGCGAGCTGCATCATCTCATTGCATTGTATCTCAATCATTCATCCACTACTATTATCCTTGTTAACATTATGATATTTAGGCTTCTTATATTGATTTTTATCCTATCACTACTCTTATTGTCTATTCCTTTACATGTTTATTACCTTTTTTTTTATTATATATATACTACCAATTATCACCACATGCTTTCACCCTACTCATATATTTCATATTTTACTTTTACTATTACTTTTACATTTCACTATTTTATGTATCTTTCCCATCTTCATTTATGTTGCATGCTTTTCATTATCCATTTTTCTAAATCTACTTATATTTACTATATATAAGTGTCACTTATTTTTTTATTATTCTAGTTAACACACATTATTTATTTATTTATTTTATTCACTATCATATGTCATTACAACCTTCAATATTTATTATTATACCATCTCCTTTCTATACATTATTTTATACATATGTTATTATTTGTATGTTAATTATTTTTCACATTTCCAATCCTTAACAAATATATTGTATTTACAATGTATGTTTATATATATATATATATATATATATATATATATAATCTATCTCACAACTATTTACTTTCATTTTATTTTTATAAATTAATTATTTTTTACTTTTTATATCATATTTTATTAAACCCTTCATTCTTCCTTATTTATGGTCCAAGGGTTCAAGTATTACATGCAATTTGAGTGGGCCTAATGGTTAAGAACATGTGTTTCTTCTTAAGAAGTTACAAGTTCAAATCCAGAGAGAGTAGGGTATGTATACCTTCGTAGACTTTACCAATTAACCTAATAGAATTAGAAGACAACAATCTAGGATTAATTCTCCATTTTGATGAAAAAAACAAAACGGAAATGGTTCCTCTACTTCTACCATTGTATAACAAAGTTGAAGGATATTCAATTCAGTATAAAACTAAAAGTTATACAGGGTATGTATACCTTCGTAGACTTTACCAATTAACCTAATAGAATTAGAAGACAACAATCTAGGATTAATTCTCCATTTTGATGAAAAAAACAAAACGGAAATGGTTCCTCTACTTCTACCATTGTATAACAAAGTTGAAGGATATTCAATTCAGTATAAAACTAAAAGTTATACAAACCTACGACTTCTACCATTGTATAAAAAAGTTTAAGGATATTTAGTTGAGTATAAAACTAAAGTTTATACAAACCTATTCATCATTATTTCTTTATACATTTTAAATCAATAAATATATATATATATATATAATCAATATATATATATATATAACTAATTTTATTTGGTTTATATTTACAAATAAAATTAATAATCCAATAACAATTGAGTATAGAACTCAATTTTGTGTATAAAACTAAACTAGAAGCAACCTTATCCCTTTATACATTTAAAAAATATATATATAATTTAACAAATATTTTTTTAAAACAAAATTAATAAAGCAATTACATAAAGTGAATATATAAGTAATTAATTAATAAATATTAAAAATTAAATAAATTAAAAACAACAATATGGAGTAAGAAGGCCTTGCATAAGGTCTATGTGCCTCCCCTAGACAAACCCACACCTAAAAAAACGCCTAAAATAAAATTTGACGGTGAACACTCTCTCTCAATAATTTGCTTCTTTCTCACTCTTGCTCAGCAAGCCTTCTCTTCCTTTATTCGTCGGTTATAGTTTGCGTTCTCAAAAGGAATGACCCCTGCTCCATGGTCGACACTACAAAGGGAACAACTATGGCCTCCATGCTAGCCTATCCATTTTCTAGTTGAGTGTAATCTGTTTGAGCACAGTGAGCTCAACAAGTCATAAGCCCCATATTTAGCATACGCCCTCATGAGAACCTCCCTAGTGCTTGGTGCTTGGTATTTGAGCATTGTTTATTGCTTGGTGGATGCGTAGTCCCCTTGTGACTTGGGCTCTTTCATAGTTCCATGGCCATCGGTCTTAAATCCCGATTCTTGGGTCGTTTCTTTTCTTTATTTTCCTTCCTTAATCTACCCTTCCAACACTGCCACTACATTGTCCTCTGGATCTCCAAGCATGGATATCCTTCTATACAAATTATTCGGCAAGCCCTCAGAAGAATTTTCTTTCTCCTCATCCTCGTCAGTTGTTTTCCCAGTGGCTATGGCCTGCATTGAAATTGCTCTGGAAGACCCCCAATTTTACAAACCCTTCTCTCTTCATACAAATTATTTCTACCGGAAAAACCCCCATTCAAACAAACATTTGGAAGCCCTACACTATGAAACAAATGATAGAGTGGGATCTCCAGGTAGCCACAGTGGCAGGAATGTAGCATGGACTCCCGCTAGTTGTTGAAGAACTGGTAAGCCTTTTGGTAATGACAGGAGTAACAAGTGACCTCGTTGCTGCCAATGGAGCTGAGGAGCTCCCACGGGAAGACATGTAGTGCACCCCTATTTCGTACTTGTGGGATCCTCCCTTGGCATGGACTTGACGCTTGACTTGGCGCTAGGATAATGATTCTTGGAGATTGGATGCTATAACCCCTGGGATTTCAATGTGGGTGTTCTCATCGATGCTTGGGCTCAACTGTGAAGGAGGTGAAGTTAAAAGAGGAGCTTGATGGGATACTCAAGGGAGGAGGAGGGTTGCCTGTCATATCACATTTTTTGGCAGAATGATGTGAGGTGTCCAAGCAGATGAATCTATTTTTTTTCCATCTTTGCACAGATACCCTTGATGAAAAGTTTCTTAGGGTTGAAGCTGAAAAACAACCAAATATTTTAGAGGCATTCTCAATATCGATAGTACCATATTTTGTATTTTTTTTAAGGTGATTTGAGTAGCATAATAACATAACTGTTATATTTATTCTTTCTTGAGGATGAAATTAGATTAGTGCTACTAGAGTTTCACTTCTTACTGAAACGATCCATCCCCCAGAGTATTGGATATTTCTTCAATCAGTTTGGCACAAGTTTTGGCTGATAGTATTATAACCCAAGGCATTCATTTCCTGTTGTGGTGATTGGGAAACCCTAGATTGAAAAATATACATATATTTTCTATGCCTTTCCCCATATGGGTGTACAAATTATAGCTAGAGATGGGCGGATTCTTTGCTAGTATTAATTTCGTGTCATTTTTGGAATGTGCAAAATCTTCGTCATTGCCTTCGCTTTCTTGCAAGGTGAACCATGGATGAAATTTGTTTGAAGGTCTTCTCGTTTGTTCCCCGCCTCATCATTTAGGTTTATTAAATTTGTAAGGACTTTAGGACTGCATTATTTTGTCAGTCTGGAGCCTGTGTGGTAATCTTAGTCTGAATTTGTTCACAAATGCTTGTGCAAAACCCTGATGTTGAAGGAAGGGGAAGTGATTGTAACACTGGAGAAGGGTTTCTCTCCCGCGGATTCGATTCTAGGTGCAAGTGGCCTCCATATCTCACAAAGAGGGCTTGACATTTGCGAATAAGCCGAAGGCCTCCCTAAGCATGGAGATATGTCGATTACAAGTGTTGATAGCTGCTGCACTATTTGATCATGTGTATGTAGCCTATAACAATGGTGTAGGGAATTAGTATGGTGTAGAGCAGTAGACCGACAGTGTTCCTCAACAGAAAATATGTTCAAAGCCATTAGGAAAATAATTTCATGAATTCCTGCTCCAGTTTTGGATCTATTTCATCTCGGATATCAGGTTCAGTTTAATATAGTTGAAACATTTCCAATAAAAATTGAAGTAGATGCTAAGCTTGGATTTGGGATATTTATTCTCAGCATCTCTCCAATTCTAGACCCTAAGGTTTTAGGATTGTTTTCGGCCTTGAAATACTGAAATCCGGGTTCTTGTAAGAACCTATTGGAAGGCTCGAAGATGTTTCTGTCTGATTGTTTTTACGGTATTCTTGCCACTCTAGGCCTGTGGCAAAAAGACTCCAAGCTTATTTTTATTGGCCTAGATAATGCAAGCAATACTACCTTGCTGCATTGTGCTATTCGCAGCTCACAGGAACGCGTGAGTAGAACTCTTGTAATGTGAAATTGCATCTATTTTCATCCCAATTCGGCCATTGGAATACCTTAATTGCCAGTAGAGCCTTACATTGATTGTCGTTGGTAGTATGCAGATTGAGAATACACCTTAAAGTGTTTCAAGATAGTCTCTGGATATAGCTAATTCTACAACATTCCTTTCCTTCTCTATGATTCGAACTCGTGGCTCACCCAGACACTTGAATATATATTCTCTTTACATTTCTTTTGAACTTTTGTTAGCCTTCTCAATCGTTGGGAACAGTCATGGATTTGGTTATCAAGGTAACGTAGTCTTTGTATCATCTCTGGAATCTGATTTTGGGTTTTCGTGCTAAGTAAAAATTAACTGGGTTTTCAGGGTTGAAAATTTTCTGGCAGTGTTTGATTTCTATATCAGAGGGTTTTGATTACCATTTTTTCGGTAGAGTGTCCCTTATTTAAAATGTTTGAAAAATATATCAGATATTTTTTATTACCATTTTTTTCTGTAGAGTAACCTTCATTTCAAGTATTTTCTCTCAATATTAATTTTCTTTTCTAGCTAGTAAATGTGTAGAAATCTATTTTTAAGAGGAAATTTGGCAATGTTTGTGGGGATGAGGTATAGGGTGATTACTTGTATCTGTGATGACCATGTTTCAAAACCCGTCCAGTCTTTGATATTATGGTTGACCTAAATCCTTTTGAAGTGCGGAGGGGGAGACACTAGTACATAGGTACTTTTAAAAACAATCGTCTATGAAGAGGCAAATTTCATTTATACGGTTACATTTAAGTTCCATGGAGGAAGGATATAAGGCCAACTATGGTGGTGGTATCACCTTTTCTGAACAACATCATAAACTCTTTATATTTTCCTCATGTCAGAGCACTGCGTCTGCTTGGAACCTATGGAGGGACATGAGTGTTAATAGGATGCTTCTTGTTCTTTGTGCAAGTAGCCCCTCTCATATTCTAGTAGATTGTTGGAACAAATGTAGTACATCCAGTTCCACTTTTTGTAGCTCGATAATAATTTGCAAATAAATTTTGGCACAAATTTGTAAACTCTTAACCCAAGAGAAAAATTTAACAGGTTGGGCTTGTAACAATCCAATTTGGAATGTAGATGAAGAGATATTTCTCTTAGAGGTATGAAAAACTGTAAGGGAGTTGAAATGTGAAATGTATAGATTAGGAAACTGGGCAGAGGTTGCAGACCGTGTTGGCACAAAGACAAAATAATGTTGTGGGTGGTCAAGCCTATGTTTAATTTTTTAAACCGGGCTATGATACCATATGTAAGGCCTACCTATTTCAAAGCTCAAAATAATAAATGTTTTCTATAATCTCCTACTGAAATTGATGCAACTTAGTTTAGAATGTTTCTTTCATGCAAGAAATAAAATGGGAAATAGATAGTAAATAGACAACATGATAAATTAGATGGCATAATAACAACAACATAATAATAATAACAAACCAACTAGTAAAATACCTACCTCGACCTGCAGGTTGGTTGATTTAGCCAATTTCCTGTTTTTTGATGATCTTGCCCAAACTGAATATTAACCTCCCAACCAACTAGGAACAACCTCTTTGGCTCCTTAGCTCCAGGAATCCTTGCAGTTTTCTAGCCCCCAAGCCCAAAGTTCCTAGCAACATCAGTACCCTGTGAGAGTTATCCAAAACAAATTGTTCTCCCAATTTCCTCCTCTATTTCAAAATTTCATCCTCCTCCTTCTTCCCCTAATTTTCCCCAAAAACAAAAGACCCCCTTTCCAAGTCCTCCCACGCTCCCTTATCCTCCTCTCTCAATTCCCCCTCATTAATTCCTCAAAATCCTTATCCCCCCATTAATTCTCCAACATCCTTATCCCCCCATTGATTACTTCACCTACCTTTTAATAATAAAATAATAAAAAGACTCATTTAATTTATTTTAATAATAAATTAAATTTAAATTAAAATATGATAAACAATTAATCAAATCGGGTTGTTACATTTTTTCCCGATAAAGTAAATCCATGTGAAACATGAGAAATAATCAACAAAAATGAGCACGCACATTGATTTAATTATTTATGGATGTGGAAAAGGCCCGATGAGGTCTCTATTGATCAAATATAAAGGAGATGAATCTCTCTAAGTCTTGCCTTTGTCGAATTTCTCTTGACGGTGTTTTCCAAGAACACATACCTCGCAAATTCCTTTGAAGAAGTGGATGTCAGGTAGACCATCAACCATTCCTTTATTTTTAAAATGTTGCATATATATGAAATTTAAATGCCTGAATCTTTCGTGCCATATCCTATTGCTTTCATCAGCATGGGTAAGTTGTAATGCAAAATATGGTTCAATAAATTCAGAAAATGTATAGAGTCTAGATTGATGATTTACCCCACCGATAGAAACCCTAGAATTGGTTTGAATGTCATATATATCCACTACATCATGTGTGAATATGACTCTCTTTCTGGTGTCAAATTTTTTCATCCGATACACAGATAAAATATTGACAGAAAGTTTGGAAACATGCAACACTTTTTAAAAGCTTCCATTTGTAAGTTCAATTCTTCCTTTGTCGGTAACCTAGACTGAAGAGTTGTCCCCCATCATAATAGGTGGGCCTTTGCGTGCATCCAATGAAGAACAGACTTATTTTGTGGCACTCATGTGGTTTGATGCACATGAATCTACAATCCAAGCATCAAAAGAGGAGTTGATGGAAATCAAAGCATGGATAGAATTGTCTTTCTTGGGATTTTGATCTTCTTGATTCTTCTTTTTAGCACCCTCGGGGATGCGATCTCAAAGTTTGTTTTCCTGAATTATTTGGGTCATTATATCTATCTATTTCTTCATACATGTGGATTTTGGATGGAATCGTTTATGGAAGTAAGTGAATTTCTCCCATTTTCTTCCCTTTCCACCTTTGGATCCAAATGCATCATTGAAAGGTTTTGAGTACACTTCCTTCTTTAGATTTGAATGCGATTTCCTTTTGTATTTATATTTATATTTATTATATTGATTACCGCTTCCATCTTGCATAGTAAGTGCATGTGCCTTTGGGCCTTTGATTTTTCCCACGTTGATGATCTTGTTCTTCTCTTGTGTCAGAGTCTCGATAAGTTCCTTAAGATACAGAATCTTCCAGGTGGCTCCAGTGGAAAATCTAATTGAATGAAATGTGGATACAGACACTGAGTATTCTGGACCAATTTTGGAGAGAATGGTGAGAACCATTTGTTTCTCCTCCTTAGATTTATCAACCATGCAAGCCTTGAGTTGAGACAACAAATCCCTATAAAGAAATCTTGGATATTATCGAAGTTTTTTGGATCCAATGTAATCAATTCCACCTAGAGAATGTGTCCCCTCATCTCATTATTCTTTACAAAAATCCCTTCCATGGTGGTCCAGGCTTCATTTGGGGTTTTACAGGAGGATATGTGAAAGAGGAGTTAAGGAGAAATTAGACTGCAAATTGTTCTGAATGCTTCATTCATTCGATTTAGATACTTTGATTTTTCTATGGCTGATGTTCGTTCTGCCTCTGTGTTCATGGTTAACCTATATAATCCTCTTCTTGGAAGATGCATGATCATCTTGTCCTTCCATGCAAAGAAATTGTACAGTGTAAGAATGAATTCTTTTGGAAATTCCATTTTTTCATTGTCTTCAATCTTTGGTACTTGCAAAATAATTTGGTGTGTCTTTTCCATTGAAGGTCGTTGGCTCTAATACCATGTAAATGTGTTGAAACTACACATAATATATCTAGCTGGGAATTTACATACACACTTGCAAAAAAAATAGAATAAAAGTGAACTAGGAGAGAAAGAATAAAAGAATTCTCATTAACCAAATGAACGAATGATAATTTACCCATGATATACTATCTATAACTCAACCAATGCACACTAGAGGAGAATCCAATGTGCCATAGTGGTGGCCTAGAGTGATATCGATAAACACCAGTAGTTACAGGAGTAAACTTCCACCTAGTCTAGTCTCTTGTGCAGTTATAGGACTAAACTGTCACATAGCTAAGTTAACTAGTCTATCACTCTTCAGTTAACTGACCAGAACAGAGTGAAGTGAAGAGGAGATTAGGGAATCATGAGTAATTTTCTAGTCTAGTAATGATCCCAAGGATAATTTCCATTAGTTGGTGATGATCCCAATACTACATGGTGATAATACCAATCTCGCATCTAGAATCCACTCAAGTAATGAAACTGAAGAGAATATTCTCCTAGAGGAATATCCTCCATAAAATATAGGAGGCTGAAAAATGACTAATAAACATATGAAAAACCTTAGGAAAAATAAATCTTAGGTGTGTATGAAGTAACTCCAACAATACTCAGAACAATCTACCTAAGTTGGATAAAAAAGGTTCCATTTGGTTTCATCCATAAGCAGTCTTGCACCAGTGTGAGCATCATCTCCACCAATGCATTATCAAGGAAGTTTTAGTTCAGTGGAAGGACACACAACCACAAGATGCCATCGAGGAGTCAGATACCATTCTGCAACAATTTCTTCATATGAATTCTTGAGGAAAAAGTTGTTTTTGTGGGGGAGGCCATGTTCGGACCTAATCTCCCTATCCCCTCAGATAGGTAGAAAATATACTTTCCTTGTAATAAATACTAATATTAATAAATAAGGCCTAGTAATAAGGAAGAATAAGTCAAATGTAAGAAGACCTAATATAATCTTCCACTTCTAGAAATATCTTCCTTTGGATTGCTTTTCGTAGATATATTTGTTATAAATAAGAGTTGAGGGCATGAGAAGTTGTTTTCTTGACAATTATTGTAATAGAGCATTGCTTTGTTGGAGGTTTCCCCCTCAAAGAAACAAGTGAACACTGTTTCCTATCAATAAGGGTATTATTTTGGTGTTTTGGTTCCTTATATTTTGTTCTTCTGTTGTTAATCTATGAAGTATTTCTATTTTCTGCTATTATAATAGATTTGTTGCTTAACAACTTCAGCCTCTTAATTCCATTTAAATGCATTTTTTTTCAAAAATGTTTTTTATGGGGCCACAATTTATGTGTAGTTTCGAACAAATCTTTCGTAGTACCCGTTAAGACCAATGAATCCTCATAATGATGTGATCGATTTGGGGATAATCCACTCAGTACCTGCAACAATTTTATATGGATCAACCTTGATTCCTTCATCTAATACAAGATATCCCAAAAATATTATCTCTCTTTTTCCAAAGTTGCATTTGGATTTGTTAATATATAACTTAGTACTATATCTATTTGCTTGAGGTGTGAGTTCCATCTCTTTCTACAAACAATGATATCATCAGAGAAGATAGGTACAAACTTCCATAGGTACATACGAAATAAATCATTCATTACTACTTGGAAGTTAGCTAGAGCATTGGATAAAACAAAAGGCATGACTTGAAATTCATACAACCCTTCATCACTACAGAAAGCAGTTTTGGGAATGTCTTCCTCTCGAATATTTTTTTGGTAATAACCTAATTTTAGGTCCATCTTGAATAAGTATTTAGCACCATGGATCTTATGAAATAACTCATGAACAATTTGAATTGGAAATATATTTGTTATCATAAATGTGTTCAATGATCGATAGTCAATACAAAGTATATATGTTCCATCCTTTTTTATAACAAGTATGAACAGAGCTTAGCAAGGACTCTTTCTTCTTGTAATAACACCATAGTCCAATAATTCTTGAACCAAACATTCAATATTTGTCTTATGTTGGTGCAACTGCCTATAATATTTTTTTTTATTTGGGATAGAACCAGGGATCAATTCTATGATGTGGTCTCTAGAATGAGGTGGACGAAGCCCACAAAGTGGTTCCTGAAAAATGATGTTATATTTTGAATGGATTTTGTCTAATTTCTTGGGATCATCATTTTTTTTTCTCATTAGTAGTTCCCTCTTTGCATAGAAGTGTAATAAGATCGAGATCCCCTTTTAATTATTTTTTCCATCCTATTAGGTGAGACCAATTGCGGAGGACAATTAATTCCTTGTAATTTGTACTTTCCCACATTTTCATAAAATCTTATAAATTTCTCTTCTAACATTAATCAAATAGTACCAAGTGTGGCTAACGATTGCCCCCCCGATACAATATATACGCCATTGATTGACATAACATACATATGATATTTTAATTTGTATTCATTCATGGATACTTCTACCTTGTGGCATTTCTCATCACATGAAGTTGTCCTATTTCCGAGGATGGAGACTTAAAATTCATAGTTAGGATAAATACATATGTTTAATTTCCCTTCTATATTCATATCAATGACGTTAAGTGAACTAAAACTATCTATGAGTATTTTTACTTTAGTTTTCTTAACATATCCATAAACGTTAAGAGTTTGGGGATGAGAAATACTTGTTATTACGAAAACAAAATGTGTCGAACTTATGTTTTTATTTCCTAACTCGTGGTAATTTCTTGAGTCTAAATTATTTATTTCTTCATCAGAAGAAGATATGTCCCCTACTTCCTCATCCTTGTCATGTTCACTCTTGTCTATTTGGAATGAATAAAGTTTTGTCCTTGCACTTACGGAAAAGTTTCCAATTCGGTGCATTACATTTAAAACACCAATCTTTATGTTGTCTTGTATCTAGTGGCAATGTCCTTTTGTGAGGGGGAATTTATTTGTAGCTAAATTCTTTGATTGAGTGCCATGATGTATGTCGTCTATATGCTTTAAATTTCTTTCTAGCGATTTTTTCTTTCTCGTAAGCTTTCTCAATATCGTTCACATTAAGAAATTTGAGCTCATTTTGGATATTTTCCTTCAACCCTAAGAAGGCTATATGAAGCATATGATATTTTAATATAGTAGGGACATGCGTGGCTAGCGCATGTAGATCCTGAAAAAATTCTTGCACTGTACCAGACTATTGTGATTAGGAGAGTTTAGTAAAAACCCCCTTTGCTTATGTGTAGAGAAAATATAGGAAGCATTTCTTTTTTAATACATAATCGTCTCTTGCTAGAGATTTGCATTTTTCTCTCTACTATAGGAACTAGTCCTTCATATGTATAGATGCAACATTAATTTTCTCTTCATCATTAGAAATTTGGTAAGACCGGAAGTATTGTTCGATTTTAGTTACCCATCTTGTTGTTTTTCTTACATTCGATCCATCAAATTATGGAATAGTAAGTTTCTCGTTGGCCATGGCACTATTATATGTCCCCATGTTCGAAAAGAAGTGTGATATCGGAGGAATCTAGTGTGAATTAGAATTATTGGGGATTTTATTCACATTTGCTATATTATTGGGGATTTTATTCCCATTCGTCATTTCTTTGAGCTTGATTATCATGACATTTTAATTTCCACTCCACTCTACTAATTCTTCATTCAATTTGTTAATTTTGGCATCCAACTAACTTATAAGGCCCGCAAAAAATTCTTTAAGACCTTTTCTTAGTTCCGCCATGGAGGGAGGGTTTTCATCTAATCCATTTGTCTTTTTCCCTGGTTCTCTGGAATTTTTCTTTGATATCCTCATTGTTCTGCACCGGTAAGAAAGGGACACACCTCACCGGATTTACTTTCACTAGACAGAGAGAACGGAAAACAAGTTATTTGCTACCGAGAGAGAACAAAATATCAGTTACACACAAACCGTTACAATGAGAGGAAGGGAGAATTTGGTTGAAGAAGAGAAAGGTGGAAATTGAGTAAAGTGAAGTGAATCTGAAAGGAGAAATGTGAAGTGAAAGATACTCAAACTCTAGATTCAACTGAATAAAATGCAAATCAACAATGAGTTGGAAACAAGGTATATAAGATATGCAAATGGAATTGTGGATGAAGAAGGAAAGGTGCATGGAGAAATGAAACACATACACGATGCTCCTGATAATTTCTTGAGAATCTCGACTATGCGAGGGAATTATGAAGGAATGGTGGATAATATGGGTCGCGAGTTCCGAAAATTTAGGGTTTGTAGAATCAAGGGGGGTGGATAAAATGGGTCGTAGCTTTGGAGAATCGAGGGCGAGGTGGTTAGAATGGGTCTCAGGTTTATATGGTGGATAGATGGTGGGCTTGGTTTTGAAAAGATCAATTGTTTTGTTTCGGTCGTCATCGTACGAGAACCCGAATACAGGGGTCCATATGTATGTCATGGTGTGAACAAGGACACCAAAAGACCAATATGCACCAAAGTATGACCAAGAAAACAAATCATATGAAAAGTAAGAAGCAGAGCACTTATGTATGGAGTGCTAAAGGAAGCCCATGGGTCCATAGATCCTGCACTACGCATTGATAAGGTACGCAAGTGCTTGATCGTATGAAGGTTACAAGTTTTCTATCAGATTCATGCGGAATTATTCCTACATTGCAAACTAAAATGCAAACAAAATAAAATAAAATCACACCCAAAATCAAGGCATTGACAGTTTCATACATAGTAACGGTCTCAAGTACCGTACTCTTCTTTGAAGATCCAGTGATTTGAAAAGGGCGAACGTGTAAGTGTAATGCCAACAATGCGTCATAAAATGACATATAAGTTCCAGAGGCAGAGCACCGGTGCTTGGGAACATGGAATATTAAATACCAAACCAAAAGTTTACAGTTTCAAGTTGCTCCCAAGTTGGATATCATCAATAACATATGTCTGACAGTTTGTGAAGGAGTGTAGGTTAGAGAAGGTATTTTTTTGAAGAATTATGCGTTCCATATTCTAGAGGTTACAAAATGAGTTGACAGCCCTATTCTATTTTGGTGATTCTGGTTACGGTAAAAAAGACAGAAGCATACATATCATCCTTTGTCATGAATAGAGAAGTCTCGATCTGTTGGCCATTTGAGAGAAACTTCTAACAAGGAAATCAATTAAAATGAAAATCCATGTCCGACATAGTGCTAATATATATGCCAAAACACCCATGCATGTTGAAACTATTGTAGACATTTTATTGAAAGAAACTAAGGATTGCCTTAATAGAGCTACAAATTGAGCAAAGGTCAACACCGTTGTTGGTCTAAGTATCAGTCATAGGGGTCATCTTCAACAAGATTGGCGAGTTGGATGTCTATTGGGATAATAGCAAAGATCTGGTGGAAGAGTATATATTTTTATTTTCTGGCAAACTCAAGTAATAATCCCAGATTTGAATGGATCCAAATCAATCCACATTTCCAGGCCCATATGGTTATTATTCGACGAAAAGATGATTGGTAATGGTGGTGGAGGGTCTGGTATCAAAGGATTTGGATTGATTCAAATTCCTCAAAATCATGAACATGTGGCAATTAGAAGATGGATCCAATCCACATTCGAGGTAGAGGATATAACTCCATGTTTAAAGAAGGATTGGTATTCAAAACATTCAATATTTTTCTGGTGAACAACTCAATTTTCGGGATAACCAACTTCACCATCTTATCCATAATCAATTATAGACCCAAATTTTCTTCCAATTGATTTGAATCTTATTTTATTTTTAGATTTGCAATAACTAAAACTATTGTATTAAATTCGAGGAGATGAAATGTAGTGAGGGAGGATCAATAGGTCCGACGAAAGTGAATTTGGGGAAGAGACCTGTGTGTGATTTACTTGTAAACATGAGGGCAGCCTCTTCCTTATATATTTCAACATAAGAGATCTATGATAATCTTGTTTTTTTATAGTCTGTATCTTCTATTATGTTTTATTATTCCTCTTATTTGAATAGAATTGATGTACTACATATTTTTTTGTACATTAATGTTTTAGTGTTATTAATGTTTTAGATTGATCATCAATCTAAAACGTTCTTAAGTCTAGTGTCTTCCTTTGTCTTCTTTCTCAATCTAGTATACCTGATCCATCATCCCAACCAATCAAACCATTGCAATAAATGATCTTCCATAGATTTCTCCTATAGAAGTCTAGTGCAAACTTAAAGGATAACATATTTTGGTGTCGTTGCCAGGGAGTGGAGGAACAGATACATATTTCTATGGGATGTATGACAACGAATACAACTAATTCTTGATGGTGAATAAGGACTAGTGACATAAGTGAGTACAATTATTCACCAGACCACTCCATGGTTGAAGAATCTTTAGGTGACTCCACTGGTACAAACTCTAAAAAAAAAATGGAACCCATTTTGCCTTAGAGATACGCAATTTTTTATTTTTCAAATATACTTGGCTTTCTCAACCTTATTCCTAAAAGAGATGAATGGGAAAGTTGTCTTCTGGCGTTTAAGGAAAAATATTGGGAAGTCATTGTTGAGCATTTCCTCGATTTCCATGAGTGCATGCATAAGATCGATATTGTTCATGAATATGTTTTAATGAATATGTTTTGGTATTCCATGGAGGGAAAGGCACGAGAATGGTGTATATTTTTTTCTCCTCCTTCATTTTTTTTTAAGGAATTCCATGTTTCTTTTCATGATTATTGCAAAGATATTTTTTCTTTTGAAATTCTTTATCAAGAATGTTGCAAAGAATTTGAATTGTTGCATCATTTCTCTAACCACGAAGTTCAGGATGTGAATACCACTCTGATACATCAAGATATAGTTACTCAAAATGATGATCTCATTGTGCATGTTGTTTCTTCTCTGGGAATGAATGAAAGTAACTTGTTTCCTTCTAATTTTCATTATACTTTTGCTTTGGAATGTGGTAAACAAAATTCTCTACAAGAAACATGTGAATATTTTCAGGAGTGTTTTGTTTCTCTCGGAGGATATGAATCAAGTGGTCTTCTTGAATTTCCACAAGGAGGACAAATGGAACACACTCTTGCTGATGAAACAACTTTCACACAATAACTTTGTCTTCTATATCAAGTGCAGTTTTGGCATTATCTTCAAGATCGAATGGCAACTTACATGGAGACAGTTTTTTCAAATGATTCCAATGTTCCAACACTGCAATTGAATTACAGTAGTAAGTATAAGCTTCATATTACGTTCCTATTGAAAATTTGCCAAAAGCCTGAGCTTCGATACTCGGGTCTTGTTCGATAACTATAGCTTTGAAGAGAGGGATTGTTTTAGAACTATAGCTCCTGATATCCTGATCAAGGGATTGTATAAGTAGAAAGAGAAGGACCTTTAGATCCTCTTTGACCTTTTACCACCGAACCGAAGATCAGGCTTGGTTCAGAAGAGCTATTTCACTAGTCAAACCCGGGGAGGGTACCACGGGAAAAGGTGTCAGCGGTGGATGTTTATTCCACTTTCCGACCTATTGATCCGAAAAGGCCTCATCCCAACCAAGGCATAGAGGAGAGACCAAGGGATTAACATGGACTCATTAGACCAATTTTTCACTATTTTGGCATTCTCATTTTCCTGTAAAGAAGATGATCATTTTGTTCGTCAAATAATTACTTGGTTACATTGGAAGTTTGTCTACACATGATCAAATTGGTTTCCACTAGTTAGGAGTAGGAGAATAAACTTCCTATCAAAGCATTTTTTTTTATTTTGGTTTAGAGTGCAGTAGATTAGCATAAATAGTGACTCCATACCCCAATGGATACAAAGCACTGGCACATAAAACATAAAACAGAAAGGGCACCCACCCAAATGCTAAACGCATGAACACACAAGTATCACATGGTTGGGTTTTTCAAAGATCATTTTTTGTAGTTCAGTCCTAATCATACTAGAGCCCGAATACATGCATCCAAATGTATGTCCTCGTGTCGACAAGAATTCAAGAAGACCACCAGGCACCAAAGGCTAACCAAGAAAACAAATCATATGCCAAGTCACAAGAAGAGCACTTATATATGGAGTGCCAAAGAAAGTCCACGGGTCCGCATATTGTGCACTAAGAGTTGATAATGTATGAAGGCGCTTGATCATATGAAGGTTAAATGTTTTCTAGTGGATTCATGTGGAATTACTCCAACATTGCAAAATAAAAATCATACAAAATAAACAATGACACTTGAAATCAAGGCATTGACAGTTTCATACATAGTACGAGTCTCAAGTACCGTAGTCTACTCAAAAGATACAGTGATTTGAAAAGCTCCCACGTGTTAAGTCTAATGCCAACAATGCGTGATAAAATACCATATCAATTTCTTGAGGTAGAGCACCAACGTTTGAGCAGATGAGATATTAAATACCAAGCCAAAATTTTACAGTTTCAAGTTTCTCCCAAGCCGAATGTCATCAATCAAATTTGTCTCACGGTTTGTTAAAGAGTGTAAGGTTAGTGAAGGTATTATTTTGAAGAATTGTGTGTTGCATATTCTATAGGTTGCAAAAGGCGTTGACATCCTTGTTCTATTTTAGCGATTCTGGTTATGGGAAAAAAGAAAAAAACATACATATCGTTGTTTGTCACGACCAGAGGAGTCTCGATATATTAGCCATTTAAGAGAATCTTTTAACAAGGAAATCAGTTAAAATGAAAAACCATGTCCGACATAGTGCTAATATATATTTCAAAACACGCATGCATGTTGAAACTACTGTAGTATTTCAACTGCACACATCCCTTGGTTAAGGAATATCGTATCTGGGCTCTGCCAAACTTCAATACCTAAGAGATAAAACATTAGTTCGTTCATCAAATTCTGTAGAGATCTTATTTTTCAATATTTAATGAGATTTTATTCATCTTGTCAAGAATACATCATCTACATATAGTAGTAACATCACTGGATCATCATTCATAACCTTGAGATAAAGGTTAGAATCAAATTTACTCTTGGTAAGGCCCAATCTCCTCAGGAAATTGTGAATTATTCCATATAAAGCTATAGGAGCTTGATTGAACATGTACAAAGCCTTCTTCAACCTGAAGACCTGAGTCCTTTTGTCTTCAACTTAAAATCAAATTTTCACATCACTTGTACCAACCTGGTATACTTGCTCAGTTGCAACTCAATCTACACAATCATGTGTTAGATCTATCTTCTTTCTACAAAGAACTATCTGTCTCACTTCCTGAGAGTATGTCCTCTCCTCTTTTTGCAAGTGTTCTTTCTGGAACTGGTTCTCTACACCTGCAACTTCTCTAAGGTTGAGAATGAATGCTTCATACTCATTGTGGTTGCTGCAATATGTGAGTAACTCCTCTTATTCTACCACTAAAGCATTTTTATTTGAAATTGAGAGTGGATCAATAACTGATACGGAAGGTATCTCTTCTTCTTTCATGGAGGTAACTCTATATTTTATTGTACTTATGTCTCCATGACCCAACTAATGTAATGCACAAACTTCCACTCAATTTTGAATATGGGGATTTCTCCCCCTACATCTCATACTATATATGAATCGTAGTTGTTTTGGTTGTCTTCATGAATACTGGAATTATTTCTTCAATTATCGGAGTAATTGTCTCATCATAGTTTTCTCTCTCTTGTTGGGAGAATCTTCTCGACACACATCAGGCTTTGTAAATATGAAACATGCTTGATCTGTTTAAATCAATCTTGGAAATCAATACTGAACTCTCTTCTATTCTCACAGAAGAATCCACATCCTATTCTTTCGGACTGACTTCCTTCTCAGTCACTGAAACAAGGGAATATTCCCATGATATTTCGTATCGCCTAGAAGTTTTTGAAGCTATGATCTAGTCTTCTCATGGCATATATCTCCCAATCCTCGAATTTGTCTCTTCATCTGATCCTTTCTGCGATCAGGATTACTCTCGATTTCTTCTTAGTCTACACTCGATTTCTTCTTAGTCTACAAGGATTTCATCATCTCTTACAGGGTATACTTGGTGTTGAATACCAATTCTAAATATGAAAAGTTGAGTCCAAATTGAAACGATTTCTTCTTTCTATCAAGGTGGCATCATTATCCTTTGAACAATTCTACTATGAGTTATTCTACTATGATTGATTGTAAGGAGCATAAGGCTCATAGATACTCTAGATTTCAAAAGATAGCTTCTTCTTCATCTTCTTTGGTACATGAATGTATATGGTTATGTACATAGTCTGCTTCATGTCTCATCTAATATTTTTCCTTCTGCAACCTTCACTATAGCTTCCTCAAGGTTATCACATGTGACCTAAAATAAGGTCAACAAAACAACAAGCAAGAATAATACTCTTTTGATAATAGTAAATAAAATGATAACACTAACAATCATCATAGTATGTCCTTTAGAGCTTTCACTTGTGACCTGTTTGAAACAAGGATCAAAAGTAAGTAATAAAATATGAAATGAGATCAACATTCTTCTAGTGTTGTGATCAAATATTCATCCAAGGTTACCCGGAATCAGCACAAGAAGTTTCTCCTAGATGATATGTTAGTTGTATCTTGTAAATGATTACATTAAGCATTTATCTTGATATTCTCTCATGCTACCAAGTATAATATTTTTCAAAGACTTCTACCTCAACTATAGTGTTTAATTGTAATGGGCTAGTTATCAACTTTGTCATGTGCAACTTTGAATCTTGTCAACTTAATTAATCCAACCTAGAACCTGGAGTCTTGTCCTCAAGAATGAGTGTGTTGATTTTCTTACAAGTCTATGTCACTCAAGATGACAAGTTATCTCTTCAACGTGTCTTGTGTACTAAGACAATATGCTATCTTGACATAAGGTTGGGTTAGAGAATAAATTATATGATCTCAACTTTAATCAATCTAATACTTTGACTTAAATTTTGACTAAAGGTTAGTATGATGGTCATAGTTTCAACATGCAACTTAGATCAAAATAATTTTGTAACCAGTAAATGCATATCAGAATAATCAGACCTAGGTTTCAATATTCCTTTGAATGTGTTGGATCTTGAGATCCTTCTGCATTTATGGCAAGAGATCCCTTCTCCTACAAATACCCTTTAAATCTTAACAATTTAAACATATGTGAATACATACCTCTAATACTATTTGCAGGTAGTGGCAGCATCTGGTAGAAACAATAATAATTACCAACTCTTAAAAACTTCAAGGGTGACTGCAACTCGTACTGCAGTTGATACTTCAACTGATACTTCAACTGCAACTAATTCTGAAACTACAACTGCAACTACAACTTAGGGTTTCATGAGGAAACCCTAATTTTTCAAACTTCAAATTTAGAAATTTTGAGCCAAGGGATAGATGCACTAAGCTAAGACGAGTAAGTTGGTGCAATCAAATTTCTAAAAATTGAAAATTTCCCCCTTCAAACTTAACCAGTGGAATTCTGGATGGGTACTTCGTGTACTAGTTCTAGTTTCTTGGTTTTCTTGTACTTCTGGTTTTTTGGTACTTCTCATTTTCTGGTTTTTTGGTACTTGTGAAAAATAAGGTTTCACTTTCCGATAGCTTTATCCATTGAAAAAGTGCACTAAATCTACCAAAGAGTTCCCTAGGCTAGGGCACACTTCCTTGAGGAGTTTTAGGCTAAAATTCCTCTTCAATAAAAATAACTAATTTTCTTGTACGACAACATCAACATTTTTCTTTATCCAATGAAAGATGCTTTCTTCAGCTTATATCTAATACCATGTTAATTTTTGAGCTATTATTAGTTTTCTTCTCAATTTACTAGATAACAATATCATAGGTAGGATCACTAAGAGAAACACAATCACAGGATACACAACATTTGTCCTGGGAAACCCTCATGGGGGAGAAAACCCAACAAAAACTTCCTTAATATAGATATCCAATACAATTCCAAGACCAATAAACCAAACACTAGAGAATATATTGTATTGATCAATGCACCTCTGTCTCTTCCTTCTTCTGGCAACTGGAAATTGTATCTTCCTTCAAACTTGCACACTAGATGAGTGAGTTGAGTGAGTGATCAAATGAGGCATTGGATTCATTTATTTATACAAACTGACAGGAGTTGAAATGATGTCTCTTCACTGGGTAGGGCCGACTTGTCTTCTTAGTGGTTAAAACCACTTTAATTACCCTCGGGGATGAATTCTAAATTTTCATAATATATTTAGGGTTTGACCAATCCACAAAAGGGGATTGATCTAATTAATAATGACTCAGTAAATAAATAGAATACTCTTTGCAGTTACAATATTTCCACAAGAGTTTCCTAGACACTCTAAGATCCGCCTTATTTTTCATGTTTCCTTCTTAAAGAAAGTTCTCAGCACTATGTGCCATACTCATACCAGTCTACCTGAGTTGGATGAAGAAGGTTCCATTTGGTTGCATCCATATGAAGTCTTGGACCAGTGTGAGTGTCATCTCCACCAGAGCATTATCAAGGAAGTTTTAGTTCAGTGGAAGGACACAGAGCCACAAGATGCCATCGGGAAGTCAACTACCATTCTGTAACAATTTCTTCATCCCAATCCTTGAGAAAAAAGTTTTTTTTTAGGGGGAGGGAATGTTAGGGACCTAACCTCCCTAACCCATCACAGAGGTAGAAAAATATATTTTCCTTCTAATAAGGATAATATTAATAAATAAGGCCTAGTAATAAGGAAGGATAAGTCAAATGTAAGAAGACCTAATAGAAGCTTCCACTTCTAGAAAGATCTTCCTCTAAATTGTTTCTTTGGTAGATAGATTTAGTATAAATAAGAGTTGGGGGCATGAGAAGTATTTTTCTTGATAATTATTGTAATAGAGTGTTTCTATGTTGGAGGTTGCCCCCTCAAAGCGGAAATTGAACATTGTTTCCTATTAATAAAGTTATTATTTTGGTGTTGTGGTTTCTAATATTTGGTTGTTCCGTTGTTATTCTCTACAACATTTCTATTTTATGTTATTATAATAGATCTGTTACTTAACAACTTCGATCTCATCATTCCATTTAAATGAATATTTTTTCAATAGTGTTTTTTATGGGGCCACAATTTACGTCTAGTTTCGAAAAAATATTCCATAGTACATGTTAAGACCAATGTATCCTTGTAATGATGTGATTTATTTAGGGATAATACACTTAGTACCTTCCACAAATTTATACGAATCAACCTTGATTCCTTCATCTTTTACAACATATCCCAAAAATACTATCTCTCTTTGTCCAAAGTTGCATTTAGATTTGTTACGATATAAATTAATGCTATATCTATTTGCTTGAGGTGTGAGTTCCAGCTCTTTCTACAAACAAGGATATCATCAAAGAAGATAGGTATAAACTTCCATAGGTAGAGACGAAACAAATCATTCATTATTTCTTGGAAGGTACCAGGAGCATTGGATAAATCAAAAGGCATGACTCAAAATTAATACAACCCTTCATCAGTACATAAATCATTTTTGGGAATCCCTTCCTCTCGAATCCTTTTTGGGTAATAACTTGATTTTAGGTCCATATTGAATAAATATTTAGCACCGTGGAGCTTATGAAATAACTCATCCACAATTGGAATTGAAAATATATCTTTTATCATATTTATTTTCAATGATCGATAGTTAATACAAAGTCTATATGATCCATTTTTTTTTTATAATAAGTATGAACAAAGCTTCACAAGGACTCTTTATTCATGTGATAACACCATAGTCCAATAATTCTTGAGCCAAGCATTCAATTTTTGTCTTATGTTGGTGCGACTCCTTGTAATATTTTTTCTATTTGGGACAAAACCAAGGATCAATTCTATGATTTGGTCTGTAGAACGAGGTGGAGGAAACTGATGAGTTGGTTCCTAAAAAATGATGCTATATTTTGAAACAATGTTTTCTAATTTCTTGGGATCATCATTTTTATTCTCCTTAGTAGTTCCCTCTATTGAATACCAGTGTAAGAAATAAGATTGGGATCCCTTTTTAATCATTTTTTCTGTCGTATTAGGTGAGACTAATTTTGGAGGAGGACCATTAATTCTTTGTAATTTTTACTTTTTCCCATTTTCATAAAATCTTATAAATTTCTCTTGTAAGTTTAATCAAATAGTACCAAGCGTGGCTAACCATTGCCCCCCAAAGAAAATATTTATGCCTATGATTTACATAACATACATATGATATTTTAATTTGTAGTCATTCATGGATACTTCCACCTTGTGGCATTTCTCATCACATGAAGTTGTCATATTTCCAAAGATGGAGACTTAAAATTTAGAGGTAGCATAAATAAATATGTTTAATTTCCCTACTATATTCATATCTATGACGTTATGTGAACTAACACTATCTATGAGCATTTTTATTTTATTTTTATTAACATAACCATAAATGTTAAGAGTTTGGGATTGAGAAATACCTATTCTTGCGGAAACAAAGTTTGTCGAACTTACATTTTTATTTCCTAACTCGTGGTAATTTATTGAGCCTTAATTATTTTTGTATTCATCAGAAGAATATATTTCCTCTACTTCCTAATCTTTGTCGCTTTCACTCTTGTCTATTTCACAATGAATAAATTATTTTTCCTTGCACTTATGGACAGGTTTCCAATTGGGTTCATTACATTTAAAACATTGGTCTTTATCTTGTGTTGTATCTGGTGGCAATGTCCTTTTGTGAGGGGGAATGTATTTGTAGCTAAATTCATTGGGTGAGTGCCATGATGTATGTTGCTTATATGCTTTAAGTTTATTTTCAATGATTTTGGCTTTCTCATAAGCTTCCTCAATATCATTAATGTCAAGCAATTTGAGCTTATTTCATATATTTTCCTTCAACCCTAATAAGGCTATCTGAAGCATCTAATATTTTAATATATTAGGGACATGAGTGCCGAGCACATGTAGATCCTAAAAAAATTCTTCCACTGTACCAGACTATTGTGATTGGGCAAGTTTAGTAAAAACCCCCTTTTCTTCTATGTCGATAAAAGATAGAAATAATTTATTTTTGAATATATCCTTGTCTCTTTATAGATATTTGTATTTTCCTCTCTACTATAGGAAATATTTATGCATATGTATAGATGCAACATAAAACATTTCTTCATCATCAAAAATTTGGTAATACCTGAAGTATTGTTCGATTTTAGTTACCCATCTTGTTTCTCTTCTTGCATTTGATCCATCAAATTATGGAACAATAAGTTTATCATTTGCCATGGCATTATTATATGTCCCCATGTTCGACAAGTAATGTTATATGGGAGGAATCTAGTGTGAGTTAGAATTATTGCGGCTTCTATTCACATTCACTAAATTATTGGGGATTTTATTCCTATTCATAATTGCTTCGAGCTCGATTCTCATGACATTTCAATTTCCACTTCACTTTGCTAATCCTTCATTCAATTTATTAATTTTGGCATCCAACTGACTTATAAGGCCCACACAAAATTATTTAAGACCTTTTCTCAATTCCACCATGGAGGTAGGGTTGCCATCTAATCCATATATCTTTTTCTCCAGTTCTCTAGAATTTTTCTTTGATATCTGCATTGTTGTGTGTTTGTAAGAAGGGGACACACTGCACCAGCTTTACTTTCACTAGACAGAGATAAGAGAAAACAAGTTATTTGTTACCAAGAGAGCACAAACTATCTGTTACAATGAGAGGACGGGAGAATTTGGTTGAAGAAGACAAAGGTGGATATTAAAGAAAGTGAAGTGAAAGCTACTCAAACTCTCAATTCAACTAAAGAAAGTGGAAATCAACAATGATTTGGAAGCAACGTATATAAGATATGAAAATGGAATTGTGGATGAAGAAGGAAAGGCACAGGGAGAAATGAAACACATACATGATGCTCCCGACAACTTCTTGAGAAGCTCGTCTATGCGATGGAATGATGAGGGAATGGTGGATAGAATGGGTCACGAGGTGGATAATTTAGAGTTTGGAGAATCAAGGGAAAGGTGGATAGAGGAGGTGGATAGAATGGGTTGCAGGTTTGGAGAATCAAGGGAGAGGTGGAGAGAATGGGTCACGTGTTTGGATGGTGGGTATATGGTGGAGAGGAGGTGAAAGTGAAGAGAGGAGGTCATGCATGGAGTTGATTGTAGAATCGATGGCAAAGTGGTGGATATAGGAGGTTGCGGGGTTGAAGAATGTATAAAGGAGGCTACAGAGAAGAAGGAAAGAGCTCTATCACATAGATCACCGGATGAGAGTTGGGGATGCTTGAGCAGAGATCACATGGAGGCACTCAACGGGTTGATACTAATTGGAAGAGAACGTTGGATATATGTGTGTATGCATGTATGTATGTATGTATGTATGTGTATTCAATATTTATTTATAATTCAATGTCAATTAGGGTTACAACAACGTGTATAAATACACACAAATGAATATAGTCACATCTTTAAATAATAGACATGACTTGACAATAATAATATAATTAATAGAAACAACATTTAAATGTAATATACAATAAAGTATATTACATGTTACAAAATAATATTTATAATCTTTACATGTCATGTTAGCTATAGAATTATCAAACTGCAAGAGGGTTCAATATAGGGAAGGAAATAAATCCAAGGATAACATGCTACCATTTAAAAATTATGTTGAATTATAATGAATAAAAAAAAGTTCAATTATAATAAGTAAAAAAAAAAAGACATTTGTATTCTTTCCTTATTTTATGAGTGGGCCTAATGGTTAAGAACATGTGTTTCCTCTTAAGATGTCACAAGTTCAAATCCAGAGGGGGGTAGGGTATGTATATCTCCGTAGGCTTTACCACTCAAATCGTTGGGCGGAGGGGGTGGTCTCATACACCAGTTTGGTGTCTCACTTGGTCGTGACCTTAAAAATAGATTATTATTATTATTATTATTATTATTATTGCATTTCTACCATATTTTACTATATTATTATATTTATAATATTTTGATTTTGATTAATTTTGTTTTTAATTTGAACCATTTTGATTTTTATTAATAATGTTTTTTAATTTATATCAATAAAAGGCAAGAGGAAATTTCACAAGTATACAGGTTGGATCCTAAGAAATTCTAGAGCCAAATTCTAAAACACAATACTAAAGAAAATAATAGGATTCTCTTAAGGGACTCAAATTCCTACCTTAAAAGTCTTTATGAGTTCCCTAATGCCATGGACACCATTCCTATTGTCCCTACAAAGGAAGAAGTTTTTTCTTTAGATGACATAGAGTTCAGGGTTAAGTGGCTCACAAATGAGAAAGATAAGGACATTGAAGGCTACCAAGATGAAATTTCTAAAATCAGAGGGTCAATCCTTATCCCTCACATACACAAGATCTTCAATTTAGTAGTCAAGTAGGGCTTCCCTAAACCCTGGATGCAAAGCCTCGTTGTTCCTATTTTTAAAAATGGGGATAGAAGCATTCCCTCTAATTATATGACCAATATGATTAGCCATATTTTAGCCAAGCTATATGCAATTATTTTGGAAAAGAAGGTTAGCCTTTGGCTAGAAAGTCACGGTAAAAGAGCTAAAGGCCAGGATAGGTTTAGGAGATATCATTCAACTTTGGACCATCTAGTTACCTTTATGATCATCGCAGAGGAGTTCTGTAATACTAAAACCAATCTTTTTTGTTGTTTTGTTGACTTTAGAAAAGATTTTGACATGGTTCCTGGGAAAAACCTTTGGAACAGGTTGGAAGAGATAAAAGTGCCTCTCGAGTTGAGGGTTGTTGCAATAAGGATGTATCAGAACATTATTGCTAAGTTTAAAAACACTGAGGGTTGGTCAAAAGAGATTAACTGCAATATCGGAGTCAAACAAGGTTGTCGCTTGTCCCCTACCCTTTTTGGCATATACATTGACAAGTTAGAATAATGCTTGGAAAAAGAAGGTTGTGTTGGCCCTACTCTCACTGGTATAGTCATAAATCTTCTTCGTTATGCCAATGATGTCGTTCTTATGGCAATGAGTCCCCATGATCTTGAAAACCAACTAAGAATCCTCAAGGAATTTTTCTCCAATATGGGTATGACTCTTGATACTGATAAGACTAAGGTCATGATTATTAAATCCAATAAGATCCCTTATGATACTTTTGTATATGACAACAAAAAATTGGAGGAAGTGACTTCATACAAATATCTTGGAACTGATATTCACCAGAAGCTCAATTGAAATTATAGCATTGAGAAAAGGATTATTGGGGGATGGAAAGCTTATTATGGGATTGAAAACAATTGTAAATCAACTGATCTTTGGAGTTGGGATAAGAAGAAACTCCTCTTTGAGACTCTTGTTACAGCTGTTATTCTTTATGGATGTGAAGTATGGGGTTGTAGTATCTCTCGTGAATCCTGGAGAAAGATAGAGCAAATACAAAAGAATTTTATAGCCTATAATCTCAAAATTAAAGGAAATACACCCTATCCCATCCTCCTCTTAGAAACAAGCCTCTCCCCCATTCATATCATGGCTATGACTAGATACCTAATGTATAAGAACAAGTTAAACAACATGGAACACAAGAGGCTACCTAAAATTGCTTCAAAATCAAGTCATAACCACCATCGACTCAAGCGAGGATGGCATAAAGATGCCTGGTCTTGGCTAAACAATTGGGGGATTCATGGAAGAAACAATTTTGCAGAATAAAGATACTATTAAAAAAAACATCAAATCAAAATTTAAGGAGAAAATGTGGTGTGATAAAGAGTTAGAGGAGAAAAGAAAATTAAGGTATGATTTATATGTAATCAACCGTAATCTAGAAGATCAAAATTATCTATCTGTTTTTCCAAGCGTAAAGAAAAAAATAAACATTGCTAAGATAAGAACAAATTCTCATGATCTCCATATTGAAACTCTTGTTGGTCAATTCCTAAAACGCCATGGGATGAAAGAGTGTGTCACCTTTGTGACACTAAAATGTTGAAGATGAAAAGCACTTTCTCTTTCATTGTCCAGCCTATACCCATATGAGATCTCATTTTCAAAATATTTATCACACTACCAACCATCCTAACCTCTTAACTCAACAAAAGTATGGTGATCTTGGAAAGCTTCTATTAATGTTTTTCGAGTACAAAAACAATCACTTACCCTCTTAAGGTTTGATAGACCAATTCTATCTTAGTGAACATTAATCATCATTATCATATAGTTATATTAAACAATTTTTTTGAAAATGAAAAAAAGATTTATTAAAATTTTGAAATTATATATTTATTTATTAATAATTAATATAATCAATTTAAAAAAAAAAAGGCGATCACATAAAAGAATACTTAATTAAATGCAATACCTCTTAATTCTTGTGTCCACCAACTCAAGTTTGAAACGTTCATTGTCTTTGAGAACCTATTTTTGTCCTTTGCCATGCAAATAATTTGACTACTAACCTACCTATGCATAGTTTGGAGATTGCTCATATTCACACATGGAAAGGGTTTTCGTCACGATACTCTCAACTAATATATTGAAGGAAGAAAACAACGCTATCATTTTAACAAAGTTTGATACCTTCTTCACCACACCTTCATGGTTTTTTCCATATCAATGGAACTATTTCTCTCCAATATAACTAAAATTGTCGATTTTGATTTAAAAAGAATGATTAATCAAATTAATTAAAATTATAAAAGTTGAAACCTTTATTAAAATTAGATTTACATATGGGCGTAAATCAAATTAAAATTTATCAGCTTCGATTATAAAATTGAATTTAAAAGCTTAAAAACTCTATAATATTTAAATTATATAATTTAATAAAAAATTGGTACGAAGGTTTTTGGAACGTAAAGTGACCACTCCATTATCATCTTCTAGAAGAAATCAAATAATAATAATGAAAATAGTACTGAAGTTTGTGTTACTCCGTCATCAAATAAAAAACGTCATTAAATACGTATCACATAAAATAAACGCTACGTCTACTCCAAAAACATCGGGTAATGCCGGACGTACCATCCCGAACATTTCGTGAAAAAAAGCTAAATATAGTTATTTTCCGACTACGAAAATGAGGAAACGTAGATGAGTTTTCTACTGCGAAATAACAGCGAATTAAGAGGGCAATTTTCCAGGCAAACTAGGAAGATGTTGGACTTTATCCGAAATAAACGGATAATTTTCACGAAATATCCAGGGGACGGAGAAGGTTTTATTAAGATATTGCGCTATATATACTCTCATATGCGACCTGTTATCCCGAACCCATCTCTCCAAGCATCTCAGTCCTTCACTGTCGCTCTGATCAAGAGAGATCTTGATTCCTCGAAGGAAAAATTACTTCGAGAATTAAAAGATAACGGCATTTATATTCTTGCAGTAAGGGATTCGCTTTTTTTTTTTGTAACTAGGGGAATCGGTAGCGACGGTAGTATCGTACTTGCGTTACACGGGGTCGAATCGCCCAGCCCGCAAGAACGTTTCCGGATAAACCGGGGTGAGAATTGACCTTGAGACCTCATTTTTACATTTCCTTCCATTTACACAGCACATGCCAATCGATCTACACCGTGCGGCCAAATCAATGAATAATATTGATCACATTAACTCCCTTGAATTTTTTAATTTGTCAGTTTATGATGTTTACTCTTTTACATTTACATAACATGATTAACAAATTACTACACTGAATTATCAATTTCCACGAATCATAATTTAGTAAATCCAAACAAAATTACTTCAATTTTCAATTTTAACATTTAACTCTTTAGTTTTAACATTTAACTTCTGGCATCAATTTACGTGGCATATCCTTACTTTACCTCAACTAACGTTTCATATTTACTTGGACTGGATGCATGTGGCAATGGAGGACAGATGTCCTAAGGTGTGGAAATGGAGGACGAGGTGTCCTAAGGGATTATTTTGAATTGGCGTTTCTTATATACCTAGACGTGGATGCGCGTGGCAATGGACTGGCGTTTCATATGTACCTGGACATGGATTGTTTTGGCTCGGCGTTGGATTATTTTGGATCGACGTTTCATATATACCTGGACGTGGATGCGCGTGACAAGATGTTTGTTGGTATTCAGAAAGATGTTTGTCCAGATGGGAAGACAAATGCTCAGCGTTTTCTCAAGGGTATGGGAGCGATCCACATGGTTACTACAGGTTTACTTGTAGCGACAAATCGAATTGAAGAAAGGGATGAGGGTTTCAATCAGGGAAGCAATCGAATTGATAACCCTCTGGTTGTTTATAACCCTGAGAGGGTTTTTAACGTTGATGAATATAGTTTATTTGTATTTGTAATCTGCATGCAGCAAGATGTTCAGCTCCTCAAATACATGGGAATGTATGTTTATCGTTTTTCTATTTCCTAGACTCGCATATTAGTTGAATAAGTTCAATTATATTTTTATAATTAACTCTACAATGGATTTTAAATGACCACTCTCAATCTTTTAATATTTAAAAAGCATCTCCCAGAAGCAGAGGAGTCGATGAAGAGGGAATTTCTTATTACAATAATCTCATCCACGAGATGCTCAAGAATGGTAATTAAAAAACAAATGATTAACTGGCCTTTGGTAGAGATTTGCGTGTATATGCCTTTTATACATGGATCTGAGTTTTCATGCAGGTATAGAGACTTTGTTACACTGTATCACTGGGACATGCCACAAACTCTGGAGGAAGTCGAGTAAGATTTATTTTTATACCGAAAGGTGTACACCTATTGACAATGGGCACAATTAATGATCTTTTAACCTTATCTAACCTTAAACCCTAATCTGATGGCTATGCATTGAAGATGCTAGCATATTCTTAGTCGTCCTCCAAAATCAATGGATCAAATTTATTGTTCATAACTTTCTTGCATTTATCAAGGCATTAGTTAACATGTTTACTATTTAACATTTACCTAATCACATTAAAAACTTTTTAACATTTACCTAATCACATTAAAAAATTACTGTAAGGATATGTAATTTCCACTTTCCATTTATTAACCTAATGCAATCAAAAAAATCATAAAAAAATAGTGTAAGATTCATGCCACAAACTCTAGGAAATTTCGCAACAAGAAAGTCGTGTAAAATTCATTTTCATAAAAAAAAAAAAAATACAACTCTTCTAGAATATCGAGACACATGCTTCTGATATTGATCCTTCTTTCAGGGAAGACTTTGGTTTCTTCGTAGAAAGAATGTTTTCGAACTTTTGGAGACCGTGTGAAGTACTGGCAAAATATAAACTAACCATTTATCTTTTCATTATTTGGCTACGATAAAGGGGTTCACGGACGGGCCGTATGTTCACCTGTATTCGGTAGAAATTCTGTAACATTACTTTAATTTAAAAGGTTATGTTAATAATGTGATATTAATTTAATTTAGAAAATTATATTAACAATGTGATATTAATCTAAATAAGAGAAAAAATAGTGAATTAAAATCTTTATATCATTAATAAACATTATATCATTAATAAACATTATTGCATTTAAAGGATTATAAATTCGATGGCTTCTGTGATTATATAAACATCATTGCTTTTAACAACATCACAATTAGCCTCTAGATTATTCTCAAATTCACTATTATCTGAAAGGGCGATGTGCTTCCAATTTTTGGGACAAAACCACTTTCAATATCAAAATCATCATATTGAATTATAATAAAAATTTATTTGTATTTTAAAAAACAACAATTTTTTCTCAAATTTCTAATTAAAAAAAACATTTACTACAGTAGCTTGCTTACTCCGGTGATGGGGATACGAGATTAGCTTACTCTGGTGATTACTTCGGTGATGAGGATACGAGATTAGCTTACTCTGGTGATTACTTCGGTGATGAGGATACGAGATTAGCTTACTCAAAGAAGCAGTGATGGATGCTCAATGTAATAATGAAGCATTATGAAAAAATGGTAAAATGGTAAGAACATTAAAAATATATAATTAAAAAAACCATTTACTATATTAGCTTACTCCGTTGATGAGGATAAGAGATTAGCTTACTAGAAGAAGTAGTGATAGATGCTCCTCAATGTAATAATGAAGCATTATGAAAAAAAGGTAAGAATATTAAAAGAAGTAGAGTGCCGGAAATTTCTTGATTCTAGGAACGTGAAAACAATGTAAATTTAGGTTTAGCACTGGAATGGACATTAATGTAAATAATATTACATGAACCCTAATTTTAAATATTATTAAATCTTAACTCTAAATATTAATCTTTCATTTATTAGTATTAATATTTAATCATTATATATTAATAATTAGAATTCTCAAAATAATATTATTAATATTTTTGAAAGTAAAATAATATTGCTTAGGTTTAAATATAATATATTATTAATATTTAAAACTAATGTAATATTCATATTAAAAAATAATGTTATATTATTAATATATTAATTTTATATCATGTAAATATATTATTAATGTAAAACAAATTATAATAATGAATAAATATAATAATATAATAATATAACAATAAAGTAATAAATAAATTTAGAATAATATAGCAATAACACATTAATAACAATCAATAACATAACCAAGCCCTTGATGTATGCCGTAACGTGATGTAACAATTGAGAAAAAAAAAACATTTCCTTATAAGCCATCCTTGTTGAATATTAGAATGAAACATCACCATTCTCAAACATCTCACTTTAACATAACTTGTAATCACTTTCTCTATTTTAGATAACCATAAATGAGGAGGATGTGTTGTGTAATGTGGTAAGAATATTGAACCCAACATATCCCTATACAAAAATTGCAATCTGATACCCATGGACAAACATTGCAATATGATAAATATTTCACTTTGTCACATTGTGGCGAACAATTCCCTATGTTGCGATGTGTCAAACGTTTCCCAACATTGGTATGTCTCAAACTTAGACGAGCATGGCATTGTCACTATTGTATCCCTACATCGCAATGTGACAAACATAAATTGTCTATGTCACAAACATTTCCTAATGTTACAACCTAATGAACATAGTAATGTTGAAATGTGACAAACATAGTAATGTTGAAATTTGAAGAACATATAAACATTGATGTGATGAACATAGTAATGTCACAATATGACAATCAATGCAATGTCACTATGTGACGAACATTGCCCTGTTGTTGGAATCTAAAGAGCCTTCTCTTTTGTTGAAATGTGACAAACATTGTAACATCGCATTATTACAATCAATGTAATGTCATAATGTCAAGAACATACCCCTGTCATCGCAATGTGATGAGCATATCCTTATTTTCACATTGCGATGAACTTTGTAATGTCACAATTTGGCAATCAGTGCAAAGTCAAAATTTGACGAACATTTCTCTATTGTTGCAATGTGACTAGCCTTTCCTTATTTTTTCCATGTGATGAACATGGTAACATCACATCAAACATCGCCATTCCTCGAACATCTCACTTTAACATAACTTTTAATGACTTTCTCTATTTCAGATAACCATGGAAGAATGGGCTATGTTGTGTAATGTCATAACGAGATTGAACCCAACATAACCCTACACGAAAATTGTAATCTCATGCCCATGGACAAACATTACAATATGATCAACATTTCACTTTGTCACATTGTGACAAACATTCCCCTATTTTGTGATGTGTCGAACATTTCCCAACATTGGTATGTCTCAAACTTAGACAAACGTCACACTGTCACTATCGTATCCCAACGTCGCAATGTGACAAACATAGTAATGTTGAATGTGAAGAACATATTAACATCGATGTGATGAACATAGTAATGTCACAATCAGATAATCAATGCAATGTCACTATGTGATGAACATTGCCTTGTTGTTGGAATCTGAAGAGCCTTCCCTTTTGTTGGAATGTGACGAACATAGTAATGTCGTATTCTAAACAACAATGTAATGTCACAATGTCACGAACATACCCTTGTCATCGCAATGTGCAATCATATCCTCATTGTCATATTGCAATGAACTTTGTAATGTCACAATTTGGCAATCAATGCAACGTCACAATTTGATGAACATTGCCCTATTATCGCAATGTGACTAGCCTTTCCTTATTGTCGCCATGTGATGAACATGGTAACATCACAATCCAACAAACACTGTAACATCGCAATGCGACTAGCCTTTCCTTATTGTCGCCATGTGATGAACACGGTAACATCGCAATCCAACAAACATTGTAACGTCGCAATGTGATGAACATTGCCTGGTCAACACAATGTGACGACCATTTCCTTGTCATGACGATTTGACGAACTTATCATGACGTTAGAATTAGACAAAAAATATTACGATTTCATAATGTGACAAACCTTTGCAAATGTCGCAATTCAATGAACATAACCCATTGTCACATTTTGATGTACACACCCAATGTCGCAATGTGCCAAACATAGCCCAACATTACAATGAGATGAACATTTCCGCTCATTGCAATGTCACAACATTACCCATTGTGAAATTTGACATACCTATTCCAACCCGATAATGTGACAAACCAAAATCCTACGTCACAATCTTATGGCCATAACCTTACGATGTTATGTGATGAAAAGAACCCAACATCACAAATAAAAATTCATCCCCACTACAATGTGATAATGTCATAGTAAACCCTGGTTAAACATAATCAACATGGCCCACCATATTCAACTCCACATGGTCTACAAAGGTCATCCACGGGCATGATCAACCATAGTCATCCCATGTCAACCATAGTCAAGTATGGTTATGATCAACCATAGTCAAGCATGGTGAAGGTCAACATGATCAATCATGTTGAAGGTTAACGTAATGGTCAATCATAGTCATAGTTAAGGACAACTATGGTGAATGTGATCCATAGTCTTGGTCAACCATGGTCATGGCCAGTCATGTTAAACCATTGTCATGGCTATCCATGGTCATCTATACACAACAACTGTCAAACATGGTTAACCATTGGCATCCATGGTCAACCATAGTCAACCATGGTCATGATCAACCAGGGTAAACCATAGTGAATTTCATGTTCAACCATGGTCAACCATAGCCAACCATAGTAAACCAAAGTAAACGAAGGTCTACCAAATTTAACCATGGTCAAGCAAAGTTAACCATGGTCAACAATTTTTAACCGGGGTATACCAATGTTAACCATGATCAACCATGGTGAAGGTTAACGTAATGGGAAATCATGGTCATAGTTAAGGCCAAACATGGTGAATTTCATCCATAGTCATGGAAAACCATGGTCATCTATAGAAAATAAATGTTAAACCATTGACATTCATGGACAACCATAATATGTATTTATGGTTGTACCCATGCATGCTTTCCATCAACTAGCAACAACCACATTTATGTAAAAAGTGGTTGATATACGTCGATCGGCGTATATCAACCACCTTTTACATAAATGTAGTTGTTGCTAGTTAGTATGTCAAAAACCACATTTATGTAAAAAGTGGTTGATATACATCGATCAACGTATATCAACCACTTTTTACATAAATGTGGTTGTTGCTAGTTAGTACTCTTAATTTCTAATTTATTAAGTGTCAAAGATTCTAAAAATCTAGAATTATTCAACAACGCAAAGGATAGATAATTTACTGGGTACCAACTTAAACGAAACTCAAACCAAGTATACTATGACTAAAATACAACCAAAGTTTGACTCTGAAAGAAGTTACACATGCATGAATATATCTCTGTTCCATAGAACTAACAATTTTTAATAATGTTGCATCAAGGAGGTTCAAGTTTCCAGATTTTCTTAAATGATTTTCTACGATCCTAAAAGTCCACTAAGACGTAGCGACCCATAAGAAATTCTAATTTCAAGACTTTAATGCCAATAATTGCAACGACCCTACAATCGGGATTATACAATTACAAATTCAATTTTTCACTGACTAATAAATTCAAGCGGATCTTCCAAATAATTCGACAACGACACTAAGATCTTAGTCCCAAATGCAATCCAATCCAATAGCAATTATAACGCATTGAAGTTTTGAATTCCAAATTGATTTTAAAAATGATATTTTGGGTTATCGTTTCCACAATTTTAACAATTACGTTGTGAGAATAAAGTTTGATACCTTCTTCACCACACCTTCATGGTTTTTTCCATATCAATGGAACTATTTCTCTCCAATATAACTAAAATGGTCAATTTTGATTTTAAAAGAATGATTAATCAAATTAATTAAAATTATAAATGTTGAAACCTTTATTGGATTTAGATTTACATATGGGCATAAATCAAATTAAAATTGGCGAGCAATATCCAGCCAGCTGCATAGTCTTTAAGACTCCGCAGACTGGATGCCCGTGCAATCACACTCGCGTACTCCCATCTGCTACCCATCCGCATCCATGCTCCCATCTAGCCCCTCATCAATGGTTCCATCCTCTCCTTTTTCGACTCCCGCCGATTCTCTGGTGGCTCAGTCAACCAGACGACGTAACACAAAACACCGTTAACACTTGAAAATAAGTGATGTCAATCCGTGAGTACGATGACAAGTGATGTTTACTCCCTCCCCGCCCATTTTCAAATTTGAAAAAACCTGCCATGTTCACCTCACTCTGCACCTGCGCTCAAATCCTCTGTTTTAGTCATCGAAGCATGGCGCCCATTATCAAATTTGAAAAAACTTGCCTGTTCACCTCACTCGGCACCTCCGCATCTGCGCTCAAATCCCCTGTTTTAGTCATCCAAGATCCTGTCAATGATAAAGGATTTTGGATAACTTAGGATGGGGAAAGGCAGAAAAATGATAATTGTAGCTCCTGTCAATCAAGTAATGGAATCTGCGATTATAGTGTTTCTGGCACCTATAAGAATGAATTTGTATGTTATTGTAAAGATGGAACTCATCCCAATAATTGTTTCAAGGGTAGGTGTTTCTTGTGATCTTTGGTATTTTTACTGTAGATTTGGAAGTTATCATGATCAGGAGCTCGTAATCATTTAACTGAACACTCTTGATTGTGATGAAATAGGCGTTAGCACAGAGAAGCGTATTATCATAGGTAATTAGTTGTCCTTCTCAGATTTTCCAGTCAATTTAAATATGTTAAGCTACTTTGTTTACAGCTGATAAATATTTTTCGATATGGTGATTCAGGCAACTGCATCGGAGGCCTGGTTGTGCTAGTCGTTGCAACAACACTGTTGGTAGGATTTTTTTTAAGGAGGAAGAAAGAGTTTACTCTGGCTACCAAGAACGCTTATGATGATTTGGAGTTTGATCAGGCAGAGATGGGTAATTTTCCAGTCTTCAGTTATAGAGAACTAGAACTGGCCATTGATTATTTCAGCCAGAAGAGACAATTAGGTGATGGGGGTTACGGTAAGGTCTATTTGGGGAAACTCTGGGATGGACGCAGTGTTGCAGTGAAGAGATTCCATGAGAACACCTATAACAGTAATAGATTCAAGCAATTTGACAATGAAGTCAAAATTCTGTCATCGGTATGCCATTGTAACTTGGTTCGCCTGTTTGGCAGCTGTAAGGAACGCCAGAATCTGCTCCTTGTTTGCGAATATGTATCAAACGGGACCTTGTTCGATCATGTTCATGGAGAACAGAGAGGTAAAAATGGTTTACTGTGGGATGCCTGGCTGAAAATTGCTTTGGAAACAGCTAGTGCCTTAGCCTACCTTCAATTTGATAATTACCCACCTATATTTCACAGAGATGTAAAATCCACCAATATTCTCTTGGATGAAAACATGGGGGTGAAAATTGTAGATTTTGGGCTTTCTAGGCTTATGCCTCTTGAAGAATCCCATGTTTCAACAAGTCTGCAAGGAGCGCCTGGTTATGTTGATCTTGGTTATAATCAGTTCTATCAACTTACAGACAAAAGCGATGTATATAGCTTTGGCCTAGTTTTGATTGAGATAATTTCTGGAAAGAAGGTTGTGGATGAATTGAGACACAGAAGGGAAATCATCTTGGCACATCTGGCCATGAAAAAAATTCAGACTGGGGCTTTGCAAGATCTAGTCGATCCTAATCTAGAGTTCAAATCTGATCCTGTTGTAAATGAAATGATTACAAGTGTAGCTGAATCAGATTTTCTATACATGTCGGTAGAAAAGGACGACCGGTCATGTATGTTGGAAGTTGGATAAAGCAGATTGGTTATGGCTATCTGAATTGCCAAAACAACACCAACTTGGTTGGGATGATTAAACCGGACTCTGAATGCAAAGCAACGGGGTCCAACAAAATCAGCCCTTCACCAGAATTCATTAAGAATTATGCAAAAGCAGTTTTTGGCCCTATGGAAATGTATGAGTATATTACTGTGTATTAATGTTTCTATATGTATATATGCTTTGGCAGGATTTTGTCTTCTACCAGTAAATCCCAGAGAAAAAATCTGAACCTAGCGAAGTCATTGAATATAAAAAAAAATCTAAATTTTCTTATAAATATGACATGGTTTTTCTGCTAGTGTTCTGGTCCACATTTTTGTAGCTCGAGAATTGTGAGGACATGGCTAAGTGGTAACACAGGTATTTGATAAAATGATATTTAGAATGGTAATTCTTCACTGGAATAGTAGAAATTTGGGTGTATATCATAGTTTATTCATGTTTTTTAGGGTCTTTGAATGTACCCAAAATCTGATCAAATTCTTGAACAAACTGAAAGTATACTCTCTTCTAATTTTTCGCTTCATCTTCCCAAAATTTCCAAACATGGTTCAATTATGATCCATATTTTTATTCCAAATGAATTTTTGATTCATCTGATTCCAAATTTTCGAAACCATATGTTCAATTACCATCCACCCTTTTATTCCAATGATTGATGGATCCCAGCCACTGTAGTACCAGATGACCCATATTGAAATATCAAATTATGGCTCTAAGCCTCAATGCTAGTAAATCTATTGACCAAGTCTGGAATCCTTCTTATGTTGCTTTTCCATTCCATTGAATTCCATTTACAAAAAGTATAATTCCAACTCTACAAAAAGTCACAAGTCTTGGCTGATGTATTTTAGTTATATAGGAGTGTACACACTTTGATTTATTTGAAAGTTGATATGTAATTAGACTTTGGTTTTGATTTGGTTGGAAAGTAAAATTATAACTCCATTGAAAGTAAAATTAAAGGAAAATACACTTCTATTAAAGAAGGAAATTATTTTAATCAAAACAAAATGTTGGAAAATCACTTTGAAAAAAAGTGTTTAAAGTTCACTAATAAAAACTAATTTGTTTTCCGCAATTATTAAAGAACATGGTTCACCAATGAAAGTTAATTTGTTTCATGCTATTAATAAAGAACATCATGTTAAATTAATAACATCATGTTAGAAACTTTGCAGGGAGTTTGTATTTCACTTTTTCTTTTGATTAATTTTTTTTTATCTACCCTTATGTGACTTTGCATATTGCATTAGAACCTATATTATCTTAAGATTTTCCATATATGATAAATAAAACATAGTCATGTAGATCTTTTGACTTATGACCTAAAGTAACTTGAGTCATAGGAGTTTGAATGAAATGGAAACTCAATACCATAATAGGTTAGTTATAAAATATGGACTTCTTAACATTACATTGCATGATGGATAATTCATATGAAGGGAGTTGTTCTCATTTAATGTCTTGCAAATACATGATGGATAATTCATATGAAAGGAGTTGTTCTCATTTAATGTCTTGTAAATACATTAATTGATATGCAAAAGTTATATCGAAGTATTGATATTTTGATAATACTCAGATATTTTTTAAAGAAATTAATACAATTTAATATAACAAATTCATATCAAATTTGCATGTTCTTCACATAAAGAGTCCAATAGAAGTTATATCTAGTTTCACTTTCTTTAAAAAATTAGAAATGGGCATGATAATGTCAATTTCTCTTCAGGATAAAAGTAGTGACTAACAAAATATAATTTACCAAGAAGCTACGTGCATTGGTAAGTTATTGAAGATATGAGTTTCAACATTTTTCTATTAGTTGTTTTTATCTTACAATTACTTATGACTTTTCTATCTAGAAAGTATAGCAATGGTTGGATTTATTGTTTTTCTCTATATTGGGCATGTCAT
>ML777626.1:456444-467304 GCA_009831015.1 Picea engelmannii | reverse complement strand
AGCAGTGACATGTTATTTTTCATGCAAAATATAATTCATCTATTTTCGTTAGTACTAGTGTTGAGTACCTAAATGATGAGATTTCCTTTTAAAAATTTGCAGAATTGTAGAAAACACATTGTTCTTGTGCACAACGAAATACCGTGTACCTAGGATTGACGAAATATCCTTGAAATTACAAGGTATTTCATCAATCCTAGGTAAAAGGGTCTCAACATTATTAAACAAAAAAGAAAATAGATTGTATACCTCAGTCTATACTAGTGCACCATATAACTTATTTTAAAAATGGTTCAAGTGAAAAAAAAGTCTTAGTAGTAATAAAAGAGGTATATATTTTAAGATTTCAATATATGTCAAGACAAAAATATATTAAAAATAGTAAACAATATTAATTAATTAATTACACACACACATATATATGGAATCTGCATAGTCGGTTATATATGTGTCTATAGTTTCATTGATGATCAATTTGTGTAGCCTATAGAAAAATAATGTAAAAAATAGAGATATTGAGAGGTATTTAGAAAAATGGAGGTTTTAATGTATTTACATCCCAAACCACCATGTTTTTCATCCTGGACCAAAATATGAGGAAACCAACTTAGAAAATATGTATGCTATATTTGTCACTCTCTCCTAAAAGAAAACTGAAATAAAAGAACATGCACATGCTTTAGTAAACATGCACATTCCTAGAGTGCGCACATAATTTTATTCCTAAGTATTCCCTAGGTGCATCTAACAAGATTGTTCTAAAGGAATATTGTAGGAATCTAAGGCCATAAACAACATCTTGACTCACCACAAAAGACCTTTCAAGGGTATCCTTGGTCTCCTAATGGGAATAGTCAACATTATGAGTTTTTGAACATTGAGTATGAGTCTTTGGAACTTGGATATGGTCAAGGGAACAAACTTAATAAGTAGTCCCTAAAGGAATATTATAGGATTTTGGGGCCAAGAGGTGCACTGAGTAAGGGAGCATATGAATATCTTCTTCTTGGGCGAGATTCTCCATCACAAGGTGTCGGATCGGAGATTTAGGGTTTCTGCAAGTGCTTCTGCTAGTAACCCTAGCTACAGTGTTTTTGGAAGTTGCTTCTGCTAGTAACCCTAGCGACAGTTCCTCAACGAGCTCAATATCTAGCGAATATGCTTCCTTCCAGCGTTTTAGGCTGACTGAAGGGGGTGTGGGCCCATAACCTGTTAGAATATAGAAGATTGTGCTCATTTTACCACTGACGATACCCTCGTCACCCGACCACAAGCTGAAGCCACCCTCCGATCACCTTGACCTTGATAGAGAAGAGAATCCTGGTAGAAATCCAATAGCCAAGAGAGGCTACTGCACCAAGCAAGAATAGAAACCAAGCTGATCAGATAATCCCACCCAGAGGCTAGCCCACCTTCCCAGAAACTTGTGCACAAGTTGCAACTGCACCTGCACAGATCCAATTCTCTCTGCAACTGCTGAGATGTGAATAATGAGAACTGGCGCCCTGTATTTATAGTAGTCTGGGCAGTTTTACTGCAGCTGACTTCTCCTCATGGGTACTAATAAATTCATATTAAATATATTTTTGTAGCCGACAACTTGTCTAGGGTTTCCTTTACTTCTTTGCTTCCTTCCGGAGTATTCTAATCTCGTCATAGGTCACAATGGAGGTTCATACCTCCCGAAGCTACCATAATATTAACACTCCTTCCCCTCCCTTAGATCCCAACATACATGTGACCCTTCTCCTCCTTAGTACCTACCCAAACAAAGACAAAACTGTAGCAAGACTAAGGCCTAGAAGCCTCCCTCCATCGTTGGTTGAGGTTACCAAGTGGTGGACCGAAATTACCAAAGACTCCACACTTATCACTCCACATTAATGAAATGTCAAAATGACCTCTCTCCTTTATATACAAGTCTTGGAGGTTATCGTAGAATCCCCTCCACAAGTCAACATCAAATTATACTTTCTATGTGGGTGTGAAGCCCCAACACAAACCCACAAATCCCATCACCAATCCCCCAACTCAAAATACAAGGGGTTTTTCACCAAACGAAAGGGACAATAGCTTCCAAATATAAAATGCGCATATATGGAAGATAGCTTCCATATATGCGCATTTTGGCTTCCGTAAATGCGCATATACGGAAGCCAAAATGCACATATATGAAATCTCTCTTCCGTATATGCGCATTTTGGCTTCCGTATATGCACATTTACGGAAGGAAAAAATGCGCATATACGGAAGCCAAAATGCGCAAATATGGAAGAGCTTGCGTATATGCACATTTTGGCTTCTGTATATGTACATTTACGAAAGTCAAATTTTGTATATACGGAAAATAACTTCCTTAAATGTACATACACAAAAGAAAAAATGCGCATATGCAGAAGAGAGCTTCCGTATACGTGCGCATCTACAGAAGAAAAAAATGCGCATTTATAGAAGCCAAAATGCACATATACGGAAGAGAGATTTTGTATATGCACATTTTGGATTCCGCAAATCTTTCTTCCATATATGCGCATTTTGGCTTCCGTAATTTGACTTCCGTAAATAAGCATTTACAGAAGGAAAAATGTGCATATACGGAAGAGAGGTTCCATATATGCGCATTTACGGAAGGAGAAAATGTGCATTTACGAAAAACAAAAATGCACATTTATGGAAGCTCTCTTCCATATATGTACATTTTGCCTTCCGTATATGCGCATTTATGGAAGCCAAAATGTGCATATACGGAAGCTCTCTTCTGTATATAGAGCTTCCGTATATGCACATTTATGGAAGCCAAAATGCGCATATACGGAAGATAGAATGCACATATATGGAAGATAGATTTCATATATGTGCATTTTGGCTTCTGTAAATGCGCAAATGCGCATATATGGAAGATAGAATGTGCATATACGAAAGATAAATTCCATATATGTGCATTTTGGCTTCTGTAAATGCGCATATACAGAAGCCAAAATGCACATATATGAAAGCTCTCTTCTGTATATGCGCATTTTGGCTTCTGTATATGCGCATTTACGAAAGGAAAAAATGCACATATATGGAAGCCAAAATGTGCATATACGAAAGAGAGCTTCCGTATATGTGCATTTTGGCTTCCGCATATACGGAAGAGAGCTTTCATAAATTTTCATAAACGAAAGACAAAATGTGCATATACAGAAGAGAGATTTCATATATACATGCATTTACGAAAGGAAAAAATGTGCATTTACGGAAGCCAAAATATGCATATACGGAAGAGAGCTTCCGTATATGCACATTTTGTCTTCTGTAAATCTCTCTTCCGTATATGAGCATTTTGGATTCCGTAAATGCGCATTTACGAAAGCCAAAATGCACATATATGAAAGGAAAAATGTGCATATACAGAAGAGATCTTCCGTATATGCACATTTATGAAAGGAAAAAATGTGTATTTATGGAAAACAAAAATGTGCCTTTACGGAAGCTCTCTTTTGTATATGTACATTTTTTCTTTCGTATATGCACATTTACGGAAGCCAAAATGCGCATATATAGAAGCTCTCTTCCGTATATAGAGCTTCTGTATATGCACATTTACGGAAGCCAAAATGCGCATATATGGAAGATAGAATGTGCATATACGGAAGATAGCTTCCATATATGCACATTTTGGATTCCGTAAATGCGCATATATGGAAGCCAAAATGTGCATATACAAAAGCTCTCTTTTGTATATACACATTTTGGCTTCCGTATATGCGCATTTACGGAAGGAAAAAATGTGCATATATGTAAGCCAAAATGCACATATACAGAAGAGAGCTTCCGTATATATGCATTTTGGCTTATGTATAGCACATTTTTGGAAGCCAAAATGGACATATACGGAATTTGACCACTTCCATATATGCACATTTACGGAAATGGTCTGCTTTCGTATATGCGCATATACGGAAGTGGTCAAATTCCGTATATTGGCATATACGGAAATGATCGACTTTTATATATGCGCATATACGAAAGCCATTCATTTTCATATCTATGCCTATATGGAAGCCGACCATTTTCATATATGCGCATATACAGAAGTGGTCAGCTTCCGTATATGCACATATACAGAAGTTGACCACTTCCATATATGCACATATATGAAAGCCGACCATTTTTGTATATGCGCATATACGGAAATGGTCGGCTTTTGTATATGCGCATATACGAAAGCGGTCAATTTCTGTATATGCACATATACGGAAGCCGACCATTTCCGTATATGTGCATATATGAAAGCCAACCATTTTCGTATATGTGCATATACGGAAATCGACCACTTCCCTATATGAGCATATACAGAAGCCGACCACTTGCGTATATGCGCATATACGAAAGTTGTCAGCTTTCGTATGTGCGCATATACGGGAATGGTCAACTTCCGTATATGTGCATATACGAAAGTGGTCAACTAAAGTATATGCACATATATGGAATTTGACCACTTCCGTATATGCACATATACAAAATTCGATCATTTCTGTATATGCGCATATACAGAAGTGGTCAACTTTCATATATGTGTCGTATATGCACATATATGGAAGTTGACCACTTCCATAGGAACATATATGAAAGTTGACCACTTCGGTATATGCACATATACAGAAGTGGTCAACTTCCGTATAGTCAACTTTCATATATGTGGTATGCACATATACGAAATTTTACCACTTTTGTATATACGCATATATAGAAAGACTAATGGACACTTAATGGAAGTTGATCATGAAGAATCAGTGTGTAGTTAATAGTTTGGACAGTCCAAAACAATGCAGTGTGAGGAACCGCGAGGAATGGCAAAAACAAATGTAGTGTGAGCCTGGACAGAGAAACCCTAGCATGAATACCTGAAAATTTGATGGGCGTAGGGGTTTCTCTTGGGATAAGGGTTTTGACCAATGACTCAAACACTTTCATATATGTGCATATACAGAAGTGGTCAACTTCTGTATATGCGCATATACAAAAGCCGACCATTTTCGTATATCTGCATATATGGAAGCCAACCATTTTCATATACGTGCATATTCAGAAGCAATCAGCTTCTGTATATGTGCATATACGGAAGTGATCAACTTCTGTATATGCGCATATATGGAAGCTGACCATTTCCATATATGCGCCTATATGGAAGCAACCATTTCCGTATATGTGCATATACAAAAGTGGTCATCTTTTGTATATGTGTCGTATATGCGCATATACATAAGTGGTCAAATTCCATATATGTGCATAAATGGAAGCCGACCATTTTCGTATATATGCATATACAAAAGTGGTCAACTTCTATATATGTGCATATATGAAAGTTGACCACTTCCATATACACGGAAGTTGACCACTTTCGTATATGCGCATATACGAAAGCCAACCATTTTCGTATATGCACATATACAAAATCTTACAATGTTTGTATATGCGTATATACAGAAGCTGACATCTTCCGTATATGAACATATTTGGAAATGATCGGCTTTTGTATATGCACATATATAGAAGTTGACCGCTTCCGTATATGCGCATACAGGAAAGCCGACTTCCGTATATGCGCATATATGAATGTCGACCATTTTAGTATATACGCATATACGGAAGTGGTCAGCTTCTGTATATGCACATATACAGAAGTGGTCAACTTTCGTATATAGACCACTTCCATATATGCGCATATACGGAAGTTGACCACTTTCGTATATGTGCATATACAGAAGTGGTCAACTTCCATATATGCGCATAAACGAAAGCTGACCATTTTCGTATATGTGCTTATACGAGAGTGGTCGGCTTTCGTATATGCGATATACGAAAGTGGTTAGTTTCTGTATATGTGCATATACGAAGTGGTCAGCTTTTGTATATGCGCATATATGGAAGTTGACCACTTCCGTATATCTGCATATATGAAAGACGACCATTTATGTATATGCGCTCATATACGGAAATGGTCGGCTTCTATATATGTGCATATATGGAAATGGTCGGCTTCCATATATGCACATATGCGGAAGTTGATCGCTTCCGTATATGCACATATATAGAAGTTGGCCACTTTCGTATATGCGCATATACGAAAGTGGTCAGCTTTTGTATATGCACATATACGGAAGCCGACCATTTATGTATATGCGCATATACAGAATCTGACAGCTTTCATATATGCCCATATATGAAAGCTATCCGTTTCCATATATGTGCATATACGAAAGCCGACCATTTCCATATATGCACATATACGAAAGTGGTCAACTTTCGTATATGTGCATATACATATACTGCACATATACGGAAGTTGACCACTTCCATATATGCACATATATGGAAGCTGACCACTTCCGTATATGCACATATACAAAAGTGGTCAAATTACATATATGCACATATACAAAAGTTGACCACTTCCATATATGCACATGGAAGCCGACCATTTCTGTATATGCACATATTAAGAAGCTGACATCTTCTCAGCTTCTGTATATGCACATATACATAAATTGTCGACTTTCATATATGCACATATATGGAAGTGATCAGCTTTCATATATGTGCATATACGGAAATGGTCGGCTTCCAAGGTGACATATACTGCAGGAGGCGGCGAGCATGGCATGATGAATCACTTTGGTCAAATTTGTTCCATATTTTAAGCGCGTGGAGTATTGATGCAGCCATGGACACAAATAACAGAAGGCTAGTCATCCTTCCTTGTGCACTTCCATCATAATAATCTTTGGATTGTTTAGTCACCATTATCCAGATTCACAACTTTCTGGCATTTTGTGTTGTATATCTATTAATAATTAATATATATACATTTTGTGTTGTATGTTTACAAATAATTAATATATACAAACAAAAATATATGAAACCCTTTATCTAAGTGCAAAACATTGTATTATAAAATAATTTTTAAGACTCAGAAACATGAACACCTCGAACGATGTTCATGTTGTCAGCCCCGTGGGAAATTATCTCTTGGTGAGAGAATTGTTGAGAATTGATCTTTCGAAGGTGTTAGACCGCAGCTGCATGGCTCTGTGACATCCTGTCTGGTCTATTGTTGAAGCCCCATAAAGGAAATGGGACCGTCGAAGGACTATTGAGTAGAGAAGGGGCACATTTCCTAGGGTGTGATAGGCATGTGGGGAATGAGGGACTGTAGGCTATTAGTTCGAATTGGCACATGGGACAGAGTTTTTCCTGTTGTCTGAGATACATCATCATGGTTAAGAATTCATTTATCCGGGTGGATTTTAGTCCCAGCTCGGGGGTGACCCACTGCTGAAAGTTCTGAGCAGTCTGGTCTAAGGCTGGGAGGAATGTGGAGGGTCTGCACGTAGTTGGTGGTATTTTTATCAAAGATAAGTGCCAATTGTGTGTTAAATTATGTGCTACATCATTATTTATGCATTTGTTTTTATGGTTTTTTCATGTATATGATGCATGTGTATTTGTATTACTATTTTGTATAAATATGTGTATTTGTAGAGTATTTGTATGTTTAAATATTGTATACAATTCAAAAAATTCCATGTGTGGCATAGCCCAGTAGTCGGATGTTGGGATGCTACAATATTATAATTCCAATGTAGGGTCTTTAGCTGACATTTGCACAGAATGGTATATCATGACAATGATTCACAACATTTATAGTCATCTCTTCTACATAATAATCACCCAATCAATATCAATACAATCCACAACAATACATAAAATAACTATAGCAAAAATACACTAACTCTACAATGTACAACATAGAAATACATCTCCAACATTCATTTACACATTACATAAGGATTTAAAGTGGAAACCTAATTACAGTAAAAACTACCACTCAATGCTTGACTCATTTTTCTCTCTTTGTTATTGATTTCTATAGAAAATAGTTACAATGGTTTGATGGCCCCATGCCAACTTACAAAGCTCATTGAATTATCCAGCTAAAGGCCATAACAACTTTTACCATTAATTTTGTCTTGTTCATTCTCCTATGAGCTCTTTTTCTCCTCTTTGAGCCACTTCTATTCATCATGGATGTTGTATTTGTTCACCTTTTTCAAGTTGTAAGATAATTAACGACTTAATGAGAGCTTTGACCTAAAAATCAGAACGCTATCTCTAACAACCTATATTTTTGGATAAACAAATCAAAATCAACCTCTAAATTGAAAAGTGGTGCTATCAGTGCCACCGTTTTTTTCGAGGTCAAATTACCAGATTTTGCAACCATGGCCTTAAAAATTTCATAATGTTTCCAACAAAAAACTTTGTTGGCAAATGTTTAACAGGTAGCATATGCTTGTCATTGATGGCAAGTACAACAGTGAAGATGGCATGAGTATAGGAAGAATGTAACAAACGGGCATGAGAAGTAGTTTGGGAAGACACTGCAGAGCAAGCTCGATAAGATCAGAAGAGATAGTATAGAGGATGGTTGGCATGCTTTATAGGCAGTATACGCTTGTCATTGATGGAAAAACCAGAGTATGCAGCGAAGGCAAAACAAGGACAAAGTACTCTCAGGAGGAGAAGCGTCAGTGATCTTTAGATCCCATCCTGAATTCCCAATGACCATTAGATCTAAATGTAGACAAGAGGAGTGCGCAGATATGGAGGATAGATCTCGGGCGTTAGATCCAAGCGCAGGTTTCGACCACTGTTGGATCGAGGAGAACCTGCACGTTCTTTAAAGTGCAAGGAGTAGAGGGCTCACAAAATCCCGAAAGAAGGAGGACCATCCATTTACAGGTAAGACATGTGGGGATAGATCGTCATTTCGCTGACTGGAGAGTCAAAGGAATAGGGTTTTCTAAACTTGCGAAATCACGATGTAATCTGAGCCTTCAAATCAAGATCAGGTCTGAACTGTTGATCTCATTCCATTTCGGAGTTTCGTGAATCAGGACATGGAGAGGCAAAGAAAACAATGCAACAAGAATGTCGAAATCACGATATGCGATATTGCGATTTAATCGCAGTCATTGAATCAAGATCACATCTGGACCGTCGATCTGACTCACGTCAGCAAACCACGTCAGCTAGGAACACGTGGCACAACCAGGTAATGACAAGTGTCAGACTGATTCAACATTCCAAGCACATGTAAGTCATGAATCATGGTGACACATGGAAGTTATTCAACACATGTGACGTCAGCAGATTTACACCATGTCGGAGTTTCAGGGATCGAGAGTTGGATATGTCAAGTAATATCATCCACAGGAATCCTGATTTTGCGATATGCAAAATCGTGACCTAATCGAAGCCGTTGAATCAAGATTAGATCTGGATCATTGATTCCGGTCCATGTCGGAGTTTTGGGGATCTAGTGTTGAAGATGTCAAAGAATATTACCCGATATCACGATATGCGAAATCGCGACGTAATTGCAACTGTCAGATCAAGATGTGATCTGGACCATTGATACGACTTCTTTTACGGAGTTTCGTGGATCGAGATTTGGAAGTGACAAGAACATTCACCACAGGAATGTTGAAATCGCGATACGCGAAATCAAGAAATGATCTGAACCATCAGATCAAGTGTTGATTGGGACCGTTGATCCCACACCATTTCGGGGTATCGGGGATCGCGACTTGGAGAGTTGAGATGCCTCATCTCCAGACTCATGAAATGCGAAATCGCGAAAGCGCCTTATGCATAAGGCTGTGGTCACAGCCCTTGGTCACATCAGAGAGAGATGGAGGAAAGAGCTAGAGAAACCAAGATCGTTTTCAGGGATCGCGACTGGGGATGTTGAGACACATGGTCACATGAATGCTGAATTGTCGAATGCCGAAATGTCGAAATAAATGAAAGATCCCATGGAATCAATCAAACGGTGCAGGTGAATTTGAACAAGATCGGAGGGCTACTATAGCTCAACACAATGTAACTACCAGAAACCATTGATGGTTTCTGCCAGAGGACTCGAAGACACTTTGGTGTGATCACCAGAGGAGATGAAGAGTCTCTAAGCTTCACCCAGTGAAGAAAGACGATTCTTAGAGGGATTGACAGATGGATGAGCGTTGAAGTCTGTAACCAAAACAAAAGGCATAAGCTCGACTGTGCCAAAGAAGACGAGGAGTCTCAACTGCTAGAGAGGTTGAGAAATCTCAGAAGAACACCCAGTGATGTTGGGCGCATGGTGAAAATGACCAGAGAAGCTGAAGAGTCACGATGATGATCAGACAGAGCACTCAAGTCGCAAAGGAACTTGGCGCGGAGTGTGCATGCAGAGGTATTGTGAATATTGCATGCACAAGGAGCACAGGTACTATAAGAATGATGAACAAAGAAGAGATGGGGGTTGTTGTCACGGTGGAGGATTCAAGTGTGAGCAAGGAGGCAGAGCGTAGGAGTAGAGATGCATGGTAGAGGAAGATTGCATCAAAGGGATATGGTGCAAAGAGTATAAAAGGCAGAAGAACAAAAAGTACAAGAGGCGTGCAGAAGACACTGATGCGGACAGGGCAGAGCAACGTAACAGAACAACAATTAGGCTGGTAAGCCATTGAATAATGTTATATCGCTGTAACAAGTTTCAGTAACAAAGAATTTATTATTCAGGGTGGTTGGGAGGTGCTAGGGAGGACTGGTGTCCTCAAAGGTTCAAGTGGGTGCTTGAACACAGGGAGGTTGTGCTTCCTTCTAGTTGGTGCTAGAGAAACCAGGGAGTTGGTGCTAGAGAAACCAGGGGGTTGGTGCTTCCTTCTAGTGGGTGCTAGAGAAAACAGAGAGTCAGTGCTCTTAGCAAGTTGCAGCTTGCAAAAACAGAGGTTGTAGCCTCACAATGAGTTGGTGCTCATATGTATGATA
>ML777626.1:430093-447753 GCA_009831015.1 Picea engelmannii | reverse complement strand
CTCTCTCAGTGTAAGAGAACAAAACCCTTTAAATTTTTGTTAAGAATTTAAATCAAAGGGTTTAAAATTAATGAAAATTGTAATATATTTGTTGCAGCTCTGCCTCATCCTGATAACGTTCGCATCTCAGTCCTGCACAATATTTTTGTTAAAGGCGATCAGACCAATTTTGAGTTGGGATACGAAGATTTGGAGGCTTCTCAACTCTATCAAGATCACAAGTACACCACTGTGGATGAATTCCTCGATACTTGTTTTATTTCACCACCAGAGACAAAACTCACGTCGTTCTGACGTCGACGTTAAAGTTAAAGTTTGAGATACATGGCAAGTTTAGGGCTTTAGTTAAAAAATGTTTAGGGCCTTGCAATATAGAGTGGTCGTAGCATTTCATAATTTAGATGCTCTATAGCGATTGTGATCGCTTCTAAATAATTTGTTTTTGTATTGGAGGACTTTAGTGAAATAATGTTTGGGCTTGTCAAATAGTGATTGTGGAAGGTGGTTTTTTTTAAAATGAATAAGACATTTTCTCATAGTTGTAGTGGAATTGGTCTTGGTATTTTTAACATCTTTGAAACTAGTTTTCTAGATGGGAGTTTAGGAATTATTAGGAAACTTTTCAATTGGTTGGGAATTGTTTTGGGAACTTGGGAACTCTTTGGGATCTTCAACATCAAGAAAATGGGAATGTGGGAACTAGTTTCCTAAATAGAGGACTTTGAATTAAAATTCTATTAAATTAAAATGTAAATATTTTTATTCCATTTTTACAAATACATAATTTATTACAAATAGTTTCATTATATTTATTAAAAATTTATTGAAGTAAAAAAATTTGATACTACTCACTTCTTTATAGATGTGGATATGAAATTTTTTTAATGCGTGTGCTTGGCCGACACTAAATATGAAAGTAGAATAAATCAATACCATAACCACGGAAAGCATTTTCTTGAGTTTGTTGTTGCTATCAACCAACCATATCCTTGACTTTTATTGTATTTGCATATTATAAGAGTAGCACTATTTAGCTTTTTTGAATCATAACAAGAATAATGCTTCAAATTTAGAAAGATGTTAGAAGTTTATATATGTAAAGTTTAATTTTTAAAGGATGTTAAAGCTTTATATATGTATTTTCAATTTTGTTTCTCATTTTCTAATAAAATCTTTATAAATGTTAAACTTTCAATATTGTGTTAAATATATTCATATAATTCTTATTACAAATTAAATTAGTAATTTGGATATTCTAGTTATTGCTTCTTACAATAGGAATATTGAGAGAAATTTGAAAGAAATTTCTACTAATTCCACACATTGGTATCCATGTTCCCAAAGTTCTTGTGCAACATAGAATTTTTTCAATTTATATTTATTTATTGAAATATGAATATATTTAAAATTTGTGTATTTTAAAATACTTTTATTATATAAAATTTAAAAAGAGTCATCTTAATAATAATAATAATAATATATATATTAATAAATTTATTAAATTATTTATTTAAGATGTTCTTTGTATAATGACAATATATGTAATTATAATGATATTTGTAATCACAATTTCATTTATAAAATTCTAGATTAAGATAAACCAATTAAATTCAGAAATTTTATTTTGTTCTCTAATTGTTCTATGTTTTTGTTTTCCTCACTTCAATGAAGAAATATAAATCCTCACAAAATCACAACTTTATATTATTTAAATTACATTTTTAAATATAGTAATGGATTCAACACAATAAAATATGTAGATCCAATATGTAAATCCAATAATATCTCATCCATTTCAAATAAAAATATAATCTGAAAATAACAAAATTAATACATTTTAGACTACATCATTTTATTTGAACCTAGACTAACATAAAATAAATAAATTAGGAGAAATTATTGTTGAATCGTTAATATCATTTAAACGGAAATTTCCTCTTTCCTTTTGACTTTTTGGAAATTTGGTACATCTTGTAGACTCGACATGTTCCTAGTCAAAGAGGGAGAAACTTGAACTGCATGTGAAGACTCATCCTTACCCTTATAGTAACAGGGCCAGATTGATGAATAAAAGATGGATAGTACAAAATAAAGTTGATATGCCAAAAAGACCTTTGTCTAAATATAATCATGATAGGGACTATATTTAGTGTAAGTTGTAAGTCTATAGGAAATGGTCAAACCCATCATCTAGAGGAGGGCGGATTTAGTATTTAACATAGAGAAAAGATGTATAGTACAAAATAAAGTTGATGCCAAAAAGGCCTTTGTCTAAATATAATCATGATAGGGACGATATTTAGTGTAAGTTGTAACTCTAGAGTAAATGGTCAAACGCATCATCGAGAGGAGGGCGGATGTAGTATTCAACACAGAGACACGAGAAATGTTTGATTTATACAATTAAGTTTAGGTTTTGGATTTGTGGTTTTTATTTAATGTAATTGATGGATATATATACAAGAAGAAGTTATTATGCAAAATATTGATAATATTACAAATATTATTATTTTTAAATTTAAGGAGAATATATGATGTGATAAAGAATTAGTGGATAAAAGGAAATTAAGAAGTTGTGGTCAACCCTAATTTAGAAGATCAAAATTACCTTTTTGTTTTGAAAAGTGCAAAGAGAAAAATCAACATTGACAAAATAAGAACAAACTCTCATGAGATACATAGTGAAACTGGCAGTTGGACAACTCCAAAAACACCTCACGATGAGAAAATCTCTGAGGTAGAAAATGAAAAACACTTCCTCTTGGATTGTCATGTCTATACCCATATTAGATCACAATTTACCTCCTAAGTCATCAAAACTATAGTGACCTTGGAACGTTTCTCTCAATGTTTTTTTAGCATAGAAATACAATTTTAAAGAAATTGAAGTAATATCTTACCTTCTTAAGGTCCAATAATTTACTTATATAAAATAATTATATAATTAAATATAAATGAAAATGTTATAATTAATTTAAGTTAATATAATAAAATAGTTTTAACACAGTATATAACAACCCTAAGTAATTAACCAATTGTCATGATTTAAATAATTGTTTAATGTATATTAGTTAATTAATTAATTGATTTCATGATTAAATATTTGGTTAATGAATTTGAGTTGAATAAATTTTAATTTATTAAATGGAGACTTAATGTATCGAATGATGGAACCATTAAAAAGAAAGGGGATAAGGTGGTTGGCATTGAATGGAGGGATAAGGTGGGTGAGTCTTAATGAAAGGGAGAAGGCGGTGAATGAGAGAGGGGTAAAGGACGATAAGAGAAGGGAAAAACACTCGAGAAGAGACTTTTGGGTTTTTGGGAGAGAGCATAATTTGGAGAGGAGGGGACTGTATTGTTGGTTTGGGGCTGGAGTAGCTTGTTGGAGGATGGTACTGGTTTTTTCTTTAGGAACTTGTTGGAGTTTGGTGGAGTGAGATAGGGGGCATCTGTTGTTGGGAGTTTTGGGCTCGGGGGCCAGGAATCCTTACGGAATCTTGGAGCTAGGGAGTCGGAGAGGCTCTATTCCTAGATGGTTGAGCGGTTAGTCGGTTCTCGGCAGAGCATCATGCAGAGTTGGAGAACAACAATAGCATCAATTAGAGGTATGTATTTTCATTATTATGCTTTGTTATGTGGTTTATTATCATGCTGTTGAATATGATGAATATGTGGTTTGTTATGATGCTGAATATGTAGTTTATTATGATGTTGCTCATAAATTTTAATTATGTTGAGTTATGAATGGTTTAAAAGTTAGGATAGCATTTCTCTATTTTAACTTATGTTTTATAAGGCTCTGTTGGAAGGGACCTTTCACATGGTATCAGAGATCCAGTTTAAAATCTTGATCCAAGGGCCTAACTACCCACCCATCCTCTTGACTCTTGAGAGAAAGCTATGTTTTGTGTCATGCAAACAAACCTGAAAGCCTGGCTGAAACCCTCTAAAACTTTAAACTTGTTGTTCTGTACAAGTAAAATCCTTGAAAAGGGTTATATAAACATAAATAACAAGATGAATAAATAATCTATTTACGGAAAACTTATAAATGCGGGCGCGAGGGCCAAGCTCAAACCCAAAGCTCCAGCTCCACTCAACCTACTAGCCAAATAACATCTCAATAAGAATTATGTTCACAACCTAGTGCGAAAAAAAAAAATTGGTTCAAAATTAGAGAAAATACAATGTTGTGCACAAATACAACTGATAAACAAAGCAAGTGTGGGAAAAATAACCAAATTCTATGCTTCCACGGGAGTTGGAAAGGGCTCAAAATACTAAGTAACAACATACAAGGACTTACAGTGGTAAAAGTGAGATAGTATGACAAATTTATATTAGTCTAGCAACAAAATTTTTGAGTATGAGTATTTTTAACAAAATATAGTGACTAAGGAACATGAAAACAACATATTGTAGAACTAAACAACAATGCACAAGTTGTGGAAATAGTCAAATAGAACTATATTCATGAAATCAACTTCTTTAACACGATAGAGTTAGATTTTTTTTTTTAAACGTATGGATGTCAATCAAAGGAAACTCCAATGATAACAAGGGTGATGCACTCAAAACATCGTCTTCAAAACATTATAACAACTTACTCTCTTGATGCTTCTCGGTTTATTTATAGTTTCATTTCCCACTATTACATCTAACAAACCAACTAGAAATGTGTTGTTATGACTTGAATAAAAACTTGCAAATTGAATAAAATTGAGATTGGAAGATTTTTGTTTAGCTTAAAGCACAACCTTGTTGGGTCTATCAACAAGCACGACCTTCAAGTCTCAGCTCAACCTTGGTGTCACGACTCAACACCTTTGTAAAAGGTGCCAAGGAAAACCCACACGTCAAGCAAAGCACCTGCAAAACAACAAAGTTTAGCAAATAAAACACACAAGGGCCCAACGCACAGGCACACTATACAACACACAGGTTAACACAAACACAAATCCTAGCGCTCAAGCGCTAAACCCATGATTCCTTTATGCTCAACGTGTCCATGCACAAGCATCAAACCCTCCTTCTCCATACAACGCAAAACGCAACATAGAGCGCGCAAAGGACTATGCCCAAGTCATATGAAAGAGGATCCTATGGGGATGGCACCCTTTTTTCACATCTCACCCACGCACAAGCACCAAACCAGTGCACAAGAACCAAAGCCTAGCTCCAGCGCACTACGCATCATACAACTACTCATCCATGCAACATCCATGCATCTACCAAAGTAATAACTCAGCACAAGCCGACAAGGAAGGAGGGGCATAGTGTGTGCACAACAAATCATGGGTAGAAATGTAAAATAATCATGGATTATTTGTGTTGCATTCCACAAACAAAATAAATATGCATGCAATTCAAAACTGGATTAAGACTGTGAACCAAAAATGTTGCCCCCCCAAAAAAAAACATGTGTTAGAACATGCATCCCAACACACAAGTCAGCAGAGACCGAGCGTGCAAGCGCCAAGCTTCAGAGCTAAGTAGCAATAGTTGTGCCTCCAAGCACCCGAGATCAAGAGCCAAGGCATCAAAAACACTCACACCAACTACCATAGAGGATCCCATGAGCTAGAACAACGTACTACACATAAAAAAAAAACATACAAAGCCCAACATGTGAGTCTCGCGTCAAGCCATGATGGGAGGAGTCCACAAGGGAATAGAGTGCACTACAGAGCACAACACACAACACGCAACACACCAAGTATTGATAACCCATGGCCAAGCGCCAAGCTTTAAGCCAAGTCGAGGAAAGAGCCCTCGGGTCACACAAAACCCAGCGCAAAGCCCACAGCCATGAGGGAGGAGCCCATGAAGGGGCGTTACAGTCACAAGAAGGTAAAAAAAAAAGAAAACAACAAACTGAACCAAGACACAATGGCCAAGACCACACGCTAAGCCGTGGAGGGGATGCCCATAAAGGAGCAGAGGGAACTCGCCTCTGTACATGACGCACCCTCCAAACCTTGAAATCATGGACACTAGGGTCAACAGAGTAGAGAGATGGCCATGGCCGGCCTCATCCTTCACCCTGAGAGTTTGACAAAAAAAGACGAAATGGAAAGGTGAGAGAAGGTAGGGTTTGAAGAGATAAGGATGGAGGAGATTAGGGTTAATGGATGAGCACTGGGGGGGAGGGGGCACGTGGGCCTCATGCGAGGACCCACTACCTGACTTAAGATTTTTTTTTTTAATTATTTTAATTATTTTATTTTATTTAATTGTGTTGTAATTGTTTTATTTTATATTTTTATTTTTTTATTTAAAAAAAAAAATAGCATCTTTTAATTAAAGTTTAAACTATTATTATTAAATTAGTTTAAATGTTAATTATTTAATAATAATAATATTTAAATTTAAATATATATATAAGGTGATAACTAATTAACTAATTAATCTGAATAATCAAGGTGATTAATTAATTTGATTGGTTAATTAAATTAGGGATTAATTAAGTGATTAATTAGGTACTTAAGTAGGATACCAACATTAATATTAGAATTTATGGATTAAGTAAATGCATTGATTAAGGCGACTGAAACTTATGTTAAAAGTTTAATCTAGATTTTTTTTGTTTTTTTTTTATATAATGTTGATTAATTATAAATAAATAAAATCACCTTACCTAGTTTTAAAGAAATTTTTTAAAGACTTAGACCAAGATAAGCGGGAGGGGACTTCATGCGCACTAGGAAGGTAAGTTAGAGGAATCGACGAGTGTGGTGCGATGCTAGCGTAGCTACCAGGCGAGGGAGTCAGTATTTTTATTAGGCGAAAACATCGAGCTTATAGGCTTTCAACCCTGACATAGTCACTTCCCCTAAAGAGAGTAACGTCTGTTTACAGACAAGTAAAAGAAAAATTTACGCCTAACCCTGTTATCAAGTTAAAGTTGCGCAAATGTGAGTTGCCCTAGACGCTCCCGGACAAACTTTTGGTTGATGCAGATTCAATTATACAAAATGGTTAGGACTCGAGGAAATCAAGGTAGAGGGGCATCGGTGCAGAGACTGCCAGCGCCATCACCACCATTGCCTGACTTAGCTCTCATTTTGCGCTCTTTGGAGGCCATAAATGAGACTTTAAAGGGGCATCAGCTAACAGGGATCGAAGTGGAGCCCCCACCATTTAGAACGGGTAATCTGGAAGGGTCGAGGGATTCAGGGGGAGGACCTCCACCCGAGGACATCACTAGAGAACTGCAAAAGATTAAACTTCCAGAGTTCGTCGAGGGTCGTACCAGTGAACGTGCAGAGGCATGGTTGAAAGGAATGACAAGATGTTTCTCCTTAAGAGACTATGCTTCCACATCAAATGAGAAAATAACGATTTTTCAGTTGAGGGACAGTGACTTGAATTGGTGGGGCAACCTGGAGAGGTAGTTGCACCTTACCCTAGACACCGTCTCTTGGGAACTTTTTGAGGAAAGGTTCCAAAGGAAATATCTACCAGCTTGCTACAAGGAATAGCAGGTGGGATCATTTCATGCTCTAGTACAGGGAAACAGGACTATGGAAGAGTACGAGATCAGGTTCATGAAATTGGTAAAATATGTTTCGTAAATGGATAATGATCAATGACAGACAGAACGCCTTGTCTATGTGTTAAACCCTAAGATAAGGGCCATGGTACGGATGTGGAAACCGTATTCAGTAGCGGAAGCAGTAGAAAATGCATGTTATGATGAGGAACACATGAGCTTAAATGGAGGTATGAGGTTGACCTTTCCACATCATCGTACATTTGTGGGGAAGGCCCCTAGGACATTCTCCAAGGAAGGGAGCTCCAGGCCCCCTCCATATGGTAATAAAGTCACACCAAGGACATTCACCATAGGTATTTCAATGGCAGTGAATGCAGAATTCACCAACGATGCAGGCAGGTCCACGACCATCTCAGGGGAAAACTAGTAGGGGCAAGTGTTCCAGGGGAATGAACTCATTTCAGAGACAGTCAAAGAACAGTGCACAGGTTCAGTCTCGTGTTACCTATTGGGGATGTGGAGGACACCATTACCAGCGTAACTGCCCAGAGTTACAATCAGGATTTGTGCATAAAGAAGGAAAGGCCTCGATGGGAAGAGAAAGTAGCAGCCACCATATTTACGTCACGGTTAATAATCGCCAGGCAGAACAGCAATCCACGGTGGTGGAGTCATCATGTACACTAATTCATATCAATGTTAGGATTTTATTTGATTCTGGTGCTACAGATAGTTTCAATTCACCATCTTCATTAGAAAAGAGTGGGTTGGCATCCTATGAGCATGATGACTTTAAACAAGTCGAGATGGCTTCGAGGGAAAATCAAGTGGTAGGACCTACCGTTGATAATTATCTAGTAGACCTGGGAGTGTGTACTACTAGGTTGAAGGTATACGTCACTTCCCTTGGGACATATGACCTAATCATTGGAATGGATTGGTTAGAAACACATCGAGCTATGGTAGACTGTTTCACAAAAAGGGTGCTTTGTGTTGACGATGAAGGAAGGCCAGTAGAGATCCACGGAGTACGGAGAAAGATGTCTCTACGCTTTATCTCAACTATGAAGGTTAAGCGGTGCATGAGGCAAGGGTGTCGACTTTATGTAGTGGAAGAAGTGAATGAAAGGAAAGGATCCTCTTTGGATTAGTACCCAGTATTGTCAAAGTTTACAGATGTTTTTCCGAACGAGTTACCAAGGTTACCTCCTGAGAGGGTGCTTGATTTTATTATTGAGCTAAAACCTGGTGCAAAACCCATTTCCAAGACTCTGTATCGGATGACAACGCCATAACTTTGTGAGTTGCAGATGCATTTGAAAGAGCTACTCGACTTAGGGCTAATAAGGCCTACTGTCTCACCTTGGGGCACACCAGTAATTTTTGTGAAGAATAAGGATGGCTCCTTACGACTGTGTATAGATTACAGGGACTTGAACCGTTCTACAGTGAAAAATAGGTACCCAATGCCACGGATATATGATCTCTTTGATCAGATGAAAGGAGCAACGGTATTCTCAAAAATTGATTTGCGATCAAGGTATCACCAATTAAGGAATAAGCAGGGAGATATTCCTAAAACTTCCTTTCGAACTCGGTTTGGGCATTACGAGTTCATTTTATTACCTTTCGGATTGACCAATGCGCCAGCAATATTCATGAGCCTCATGAATGGTGTATTCTGGAAGTACTTAGACCGCTTTGTACAAGTCTTTTTACATGATATCCTCATCTATTCCAATAATGAAAGAGAACATGAGGAACGCTTGCAAGTGGTGTTGTCCTACCTTAGAGAGAACAAATTGTATGGGAAGTTGTCGAAGTGCTCCTTCTTCGAGAAATAAATTCACTATTTAGGTCATATCATTTACGATGAAGGAATCTTTGTGGACCCAGAAAAGGTAAAGGCCATTATGGAGTGGCTAGTGCCGAAAAATGCTCACGAGGTAAGAAGCTTCATGGGGTTAGTATGTTATTATCAGAGATTTGTGGAAGGGTTCTCTAAAATTGCGAAACCCATCACCACTTTGTAGCACAAGGGGATCATGTATGAATCGAAAGAAGAATGTGATAGTGCATTCATCAAGCTTAAAAGGTTACTAACTAGTGCACCAATTCTACGAGTGTCAGATATGGAAAAGGAATTCACAGTCAGCACGGATGGCTTTCAAAAAGGGTCGGGGGCCGTGCTAATGAAGGATGGAGGAGTGATAGATTATGTGTCAAAGAAGTTGAAGAAACATGAGGAACTTTACGCTACTCATGATTTAGAGTTAGTCGTTGTAATGCTAGCTCTGAAACTTTGGAGGCACTATCTAGTAGGGAGAAACTTTGAGCTTAAAACAAACCATCAAAATTTAAAACATCTCTTCACTCAAAGGGATCTGAATGTCAGGAAAAGGCGATGGAGTGAGTTTATGAGCGAGTACGATTTTGGTATTTCATACATCAAGGGAAAGGAAAATGTGGTCGTAGATGCCTTGAGCAGGAGACCATGTGTCTTCTCCTTGGTACCCTTAAAAATCAATCTCGGGGAATGTGTGTTGACGCAACTCCTTGGAGACAGTTGGTATTTAAAGGTTACCTCAAACCTCCAGATTGGGAGGCAATTAGATCCAAAGTATGAAGGATATAGTTTGGAAACAGACAGACTATTGAGGTATCGAGGAAGAATGACATCCTTGAAGGTGGGGATATTCGAAGCATCATATTTAAGGAAGCCCATAGAGAACATTATTGTGTGCATCTGGGTGTGAAGAAAATATACGCAAACATGAGGAAGCTCTTCTTCTAGGTAGGCATGAAGAGTGATGTAGTCCATTTTGTCACCAAGTGCCTAGAGTGTCAACAAGTGAAAGCCAACCACCATCACCCGGAAGGTCTCTTATAACCACATGATGTTCCTATGTCCAAGTGGGAATTCATTTTCATGGATTTTGTTGTGGGGTTGCCGCTCACATCTCATAGACACAATGCGATTCTTGTGATAGTCAATAAGTTAACCAAGAGTGCTCATTTTATTTCGGTTAGAGACACTTACAATGTCACTGATGTGGCACGTGTGTTTGTAAGTGAGGGCATCCATTTGCATGGGATACCTAAAAAGATTATTTCAGATAGGGACTCCAGATTCACTTCTAGGTTTTGGACAAGTTTACAGTCAGCATTGGGGACTCAGTTGAACTTAAGCACAACTTATCATCCTGAAACAAATGGGATAATTGAGAGAGTAAATCAGGTTATGGAAGACATGCTTAGGATGTATGTTATGGATAATCAAACCCATTGGGAGAAGTACCTATATTTGGCAGAGTTCGCCTACAAAAACAGTTTCTATAGCTCCATCGGAATGCCACCCTACAAAGCTCTGTATGGAAGGCCATGCAGAACACCGTTGAGTTGGGAGAGGTTAGAAGATCGAGTAACAGTTGGTCCAGAATTGATTCAAGAGATGGAGGAACAGGTGATTCAGATTAGGCAGAGACTAAAAGAAGCACATAATAGACATAGAAGTTATGCGGATGCACACATGACTGATCAAAGATATAAAGTGGGAGACCAAGTTTTCATTCATATCAGGCCTAATAACAGTGCCATTCGGTTCTAGAAGTGGACAAAGTTGTCATATCGATTTATAGGACCGTTTAAAATCCAAGATAAAATTGGGTCGATTGCTTATCGTCTCGTACTACCACCCCACTTGCATAAAAATCATAATATTTTTCATGTATTTGTTCTACGTCATTATGTTGCTAATGAATCACATAAACTAAATTGGAAGGAATTGCAAGTATCGGACGCGGGAACCCTCATGGTAGAACCGTTACACATATTGGACCATAGAGTCCAATAGCTTAGGAACCGTCTGGTAGACCAAATTAAGGTCCAATGGGACAAGTATAATCTAGGATCTGCTACTTGGGAGGATGCCAAGACATTACGATGAGATTATCCCTCACTTTTTTTTACCACCTCGATAATATGTTTCTCAAAGGTTGGGTGTATGTAACACCACCTTTTGCTTAGACAACTAGGATTACCTAAGGCTTGATTACCTTTATTTTATGTTCACCGTGAAACTATTAATGATACACTTGAACTTTTAAGACGTAGAAACAGGTATGAATGTTTAAATGTTATTTGAATGATGATGGATATGATGCGATCTATTATGTGAATGTAAATTTTATGAATGTTTAAATGTTATTTGGATGATGACGGATATGATGCGATATACTATGTGAATGAGAATCCTATGAATAATTAAATGCTATTTGAATGATGTTGGATATAATGCAATCTATTATGTAAATGATAATTCTATGAACGGGCAACGTTAATTGAATTATGGGATATTATGAGATCTATTTCTAACTTGAAAACTTTGATGTTAAATTTGTTGGTACATGGATACCGAATTGAAATTATGGTTGTATGCAATTACATGATGATAATGCATAGATATGTATGAGGTTTTGTTACACACTAATCTGCAGGTCATTAAGCTATGAAATAGCCAAGGGATAATGATAATGGAAGTGGATGTCAAGACCACTAACCGAGAAACAAAATGGTATGAATCTTTGTATGTGAAATTATATTGGTTTGGATGCATTGCTCTGATATGTGGACTAGTGCAGGATTTTAGGTGGTGAGACTGCCCAAAACTGAATAAATGATGACAAAACTCTCAGCAACACAGTGCCACTATATGTTCTATTAAAGGGTGTGGACCCTAATCCTGTTAGGAGGGGTGGAGGCATTTCCCACCATGTATCCTCCAAAACCTGGAGTCATGGGAGGAAGGTGTTAGCTCACGCTCCCCTAGACATGTGATGATGAATGTCAGTTGCCTGCTAGGGAAGCTTGGTCAAGATAGTGACACTTCCGCTTACGGGTTCTATTTGGAGTTAGGTCAATATAGTTGATGCTCCAAGATAGTCCAGTAGAGGAAGGATAGGAATGGAAGATGGAAGTAAGTTAGGGAGGAAGGATGAATAGAAATAGTTGAGAGTGTATGGAGATTCGTCTTATGGTGGAATTTATTGTTTTTCCTTCTGAAAAGAAAATGTGTATATATGAATAGTCATAAATATGTAGCTAAACCATAGTTGTCTAAATAAAATTGTTGAGCTAGATTATTGTAATTAAGGGAATTGACAAACATTTCATTGGTTTATTATCTTTCATAAAATGTATAGTCTTGTTGATTGGATTGGATGCATACATAAATTACTATAAGGGTGATAGTTATTGTTATTAGTATGGAAGATACAAGATATAATAAATACGCAGAAAATAAATGAAATGATAGAAATGGAAGAATAACAATAATATAACTAGCATAATCTCCACAATAACACAGAAATAATATAAGAGCAACAACTGAAATAACACTTTGATTCATAAAACAATGTTCATAGGCCTCTTCAACGGGGCAACCTCTAGTCAAGCAGCGCTTTGTTACAATAATCTCCAAGCTAGGGTTTTCATACCCTCGACCCTTATTTATATTAAATATGTCTATTAAGAGAAGCATCTAGAGGAAGATCCTTCTAGAAGCGAAAGCTTCTATTAGGTCTTCTTACATCTGCCTTATTCTATTTTATTGAAAGGCCTTATTAATATTGACCTTTATTACATCCAAATACATTGATCTACCTATGTACGGGTTAGGACCTTAACATGTCCTCCCCCTTAAAAACATCCTTGTCCTCAAGGCTTGAGATGTGGAAACTACTGCAGAATGGTAGTTGGTTCCCAAGTGGCATCTGCTGGAGTCGTATCTTTCCACTAGACTAGCACTTCCTTGATGGTTCTCTGACGCAGGTAATGCTCACGCTGGTCAAAAATTGCTTCTGGCTGTAGCCAAATGGATCCTTCTTTAGCTAACTATGGAAGGTTGGTTTAAATTTGGCATCTGGTTCCAATCACCTTCTTTAAGCATGAAACATGAAAAACAAGATGTAGCTTCGACTGACTGGGCAGAGCTAACTAATATGTGACTTGTCCCACACACTTGAGAACTGTATAAGGACCACAAAATTTGGCGCTAGCTTCTGACAATGCTCGACCTTGAGGGAAGTTTGCTTATATGGTTGCAATCGCAAAAACACCTGATCCCCTTCGGAAAATTGACGTTTAGAACGACCTTGATCTGCTTGTTGCTTCATGCGATTTTATGCCATAACCAAGTTATCGTTAAGGGTATGAAGAATATCCTCTTGGACTATAAGTGTTTGGTCAACCGCTTGCACCTTCGAGGTACCCGGTAAGTAGGAGAGAACTAATGGTGGATTCTATCCATATACCGCTTCAAAAGGAGTCATGCGAGTGGCTGTATGGTATGAAGTGTTGTACCACCATTAAGAGAGGGGTAACCATTAAGCCCACTGGTGTTGTTTTTCAGAGGCAAAGCACCTCCGATATGTTTCCAAACACTTGTTGACAACTTCCGTTTGACCATCTGTCTGGGGATGATAAGCTGAGCTGAGATGCAATTGGTTGCCTTGTAGCTTAAACAGTTCTTGCCAAAAATTTCTTGTGAAAGTTGGGTCACGATTAGAAACAATAGAGTGCGGCATGCCATGAAGCTTGAAGACCTGGTCCATGAAAATTTAAGCCATCGTGGATGCAGTAAATGGGTGGTGAAGAGCGCAGAAATTAGCATACTTGGAAAGGCGATCCACAACCACTATTATCACTGATTTATTCCCTGATTTGGGTAAGCCGGTAATAAAGTCCATAGAGATATCCTTCCAAATAGCAAGGGGAATCAGAAGCGGTTGTGGTGTGCCCGAATATTTGACTGTGTCTCCCTTGTTGCATTGACACACCTCACATTCAACAAAAAAATTACGAATGTCCTGTTTCATACCATCCCATAAAAAAGAACGTTTGACCCTGTCATATGTTTTGGTGAACCCTGAGTGCCCCGTTGTGGGTGTAGCATGAAGCTCAGAAAGTATCGTGGATTTAAGCTTGGATTGTTTACTTAAATACAAATGGCCTTTGTATCGAAGCTCATCCTGGAGCCAGGAGTACCCTGGGGGAGCCGAAGCCTTGGTATGCAATTGTTGGATCATATGCAAACATTTGGGATCTTGAAGCCATTCGTGGGGCATAGCTTGGAGCCAATCTGGTACAATGAAGGAAAGAGAAAAAAGGGATCCTTCATATTCATATTTTTGGGACAGTGCATCTGCCACGACATTGTCTTTGCCCTTCTTGCAAATGATCTCATAATCATATCCAAAAAGCTTAGTCACCCATTTTTGTTGCTCCTGGGAGCAAATGCGTTGTTCCAGAAAGTACTTGAGGCTTTGATGGTCGGTCTTAATTTGTAAGCATTGCCCCAAGAGATAAGGATGCCACAACTCAACAACATGTAGAATAGCCAACATTTCCTTTTCATAAATGGGTTTGCCCAGATTCCTTTCAGACAGTTGCTTGTTGGTGAAGGCCAAAGGTCGACCCTCTTGCATAAGGAAAACACCGATTACTTTCCTTGAGGCATCACATTCGAACACAAAGGTCTTTGTGAAATCACAAAGGGCCAGAACCAGAGTGGTGCACATGGTCATCTTCAAGGTTTGAAAAGGTTGAGCCGCTGCTGAAGTCCAAGTGAAAGAGTTATTTTTGAGGACAACAGTGAGAGGTGTTGCAATCTTTTCATAGTTCTTAACAAACTTGCAATAATACCCCGTGAGGCACAAAAATCAACGCAATATTTTGAGAGTATTTGGGTGCGGTCAGTCTTGCATAGATTCAATCTTTTTCGGGTCCACTCGGATGCCATCCTTGCCCACCAGATGACCCAAGTATTCTACTTCTGAGGCACCAAAAGCACATTTAGACTGTTTCGGGAAAAGTTGGTACTGAGAGAGTAGATGGAGAACTTGATCCACATGAGTAAGATGGTCCATTCAAGTTTTTCTATAGATGAGGATATCATCAAAGAAAACTAAGACAAAATGATGGAGAAAGGGGCGGAAGACATGATTCATGAGGCTTTGGAAGGTGGAGGGGCCATTACATGGGCCAAAGGGCATGACCAAAAACTCATAGTGGCCCTCATGAGTTCAAAATGCCATCTTGGGGATTTCTTCCTCTTTCATACGTATCTGATGATAGCCCGAGCAAAGATCAAGTTTAGTAAAGAATTGGGCTCCACTCAATTCATCCAGGAGGTCATCAATGACAGGAATGGGAAATTTATCCTTAATGGTCAGTTTATTGAGGGCACGAAAGTCAGGACACATTCTCCAAGAACCTTCTTTCTTCAGGACCATGACTACCAGAGAAGAGTAAGGTATCGTACTAGGATGAATAACGCCTACAGTAAGGAGTTCCTGGACCATTTTCTCAATTTCATTTTTTTGTGAAAAGGGGTGGCGATACAGACGGCTATTGGGAGGAAGGCTTCCTAGTACCAGGGGAATGGAATGATCATGAACACCATGGGAAGGAGAGAGTCCTTAGGGAGTGGAAAATACCATTTGATGTTTAGAAAGGAAAGCTTGGAGGCCTTGCGGAACCGGGGGTGTCTCTGTTGCCTGTATGGTATGGAGTTGGGCAATTACACCAGCGTGACCTTTTCTTAGCATATTTTCCATACGATGGGAACTAATGACCTCAGGTGAACCAACAATGATGCCTTGGAATTTATATTGGTGGTATTCCTGGTCGAATTGCATGGTTAAGTCCTTAAAATCCATGAGAATGGGACCCAAGGTCCTTAGCCAGTCTGCACCCAACATAATGTCACAACCACCCATGTCGATAGCAAACATATGGGATTTGAGGTGGTAGTCACCGATTTGGAGATGCACATTTGCATAGTGCCCTCCACATTTCATGGAACCATCATTGGCAATCATAATTTGGAAATTTTTGATGGCATGGATGTAGCAATGGGTTTCTTGGGCAATGCGGCGATGAATAAAATTATGGGTACTTCCACTATCAACCAGAATGATGACCTTCTGATGCTTGATGTAACCAATTCACTTGAGGTTTTGGGGGGCGGAGAAGCCAGTGAAAGCATTGAGAGAAATGATCGGTTCTACTTTGGGAGGGTTGGAGGGAGGGGTTATGTCAGTGATTTCAGGTGACTCAGGCACAATGGGAGTTTCAACATCCTCTTCCAAAATATCCTCAGAGATGACCATAAAAATATTTTGTTCCTTACATTTGTGGCCCAGGAAATATTTGTCATCATAATTATAACAAAGGCCTTTGAGTTGGTGTTCAGCCATTTCAACCCTAGTCAACTTTTGGACCTTTAATGGGACGGAGGGAGTAGTGGGATTTATGGGTTTAGGGCGAGGGATAAAGGAAGGTTTACGGGTTTGAGAGGATACAACTTGTTGTGCTTCTTTAGATTTTTTAGTAGCCTCCACCCAACTCGAGGGTCGATCCATGACAACATGGGCCTGAATCTCGTCCTTAAGGCCACTAATAAAACACTCTCGAAAGAAAGCATCAGTCATGCCCTCTGTTCGAAACGCCAGGCGCTGAAATGCAATTATGAAGTATTAGACTATTTCTAATTGTTTCAATTTTGTCAAATGAGCCAAATGGTTAGTGTCAGTGTCAAAGCATTCATAAAGATCAGTCACAGATTGGGTCCAAGCAATATACCCTTGACAGGAATTTTTTCTCCATTGCCACCATTGCCATCTTTCTTGATCTAGATGGAGAACACCATACCTTAGATTGGCCAAGTCATCTGTAATTCCATATAAAGAGAAGTAATGTTCCATTTGGGTGACCCAACCAGTGGGGTCTGAGCCATCAAATTTGGTTACATCCACCCGCGGAAGGCGTATGTCACGTTGAAAGTGATGGGGCTGAAAGGTATGGAAATGGGATGAAGGTTCACCTTCAGTCTTTGGATGTGCATCATAAAAAGGGTCATTGGTATGGATCTTTAGTTTGCTGTAGAGTGATTCAAAGACAGATTCAAGCTTGGTGGTCAGTTGTTGTTTGACTTCCTCCATTGAGGACTACACAAATGCATTTATGGTGGTATTGATGGATGTATCTCGGGAGGCAATAGTAGCACTAAGTTGTTTCACTTATTTTTGGGTCTCGAGGAAACTAGATTGCAAGGTGTTGAAGCGAGACTCCAGTTCTCAGTTACGGGTATGGGTCATGAGGA